>JADLZL010008260.1:0-95145 GCA_015844335.1 Chrysopogon serrulatus | reverse complement strand
AATCACTCGATTTTGAAAAAACCACAAATAGGCAAAAAACACAGAAAATAACATAGTATCAAATCCAAAATAAATAATAACTCAAATAAATAACAAATCTAAATGAAGCAGAGACTAAGACCAGATTTATTCTATGAAATGGTAAATAAAAAAGAGGTCAAATTTAGCAAAAGGAAACACAGATTACCAGATAAACATATAAACAGATTTAATCTATGCAGGGAAAAAATATAAAGGCAAATTTAGCAAAATAAAGCAAAGATTAACAAATAAGCATATGACCAGATTTAATCTATGCAATGGTAAATAAAAATAAAAGCAAATTAAGCAAAAGAAAACACAGATTAGCAGATAAAACAAATGACCAGATTTAATCTATTCAATGGTAAATAAAAATAAAAGCAAATTAAGCAAAAGAAAAGACAGATTAGCAGATAAAACATATGAATAGATTTAATCTATGCAATGGTAAATAAAAATAAAGGCAAATTCAGCAAAAGGAAACACAGATTCCAGACAAGCAAATTCACAACATAAATAGAAAATTACAGCAATATTGTACTAATATTACAACAGAACTAAGTATAATTTACAGTGCACATTGGGAAGTAAATATTATACTGAGACACAGTAATAACAGGAAATAAACATTGGGATGCAAGCAACTTATTACAATACAAGATAATAATAGGTATCATACATAACAGTTGAACATAACAGTTCTAACAAAACGAGTTCGAAATACTTATTTCTGAAACCAAGGATACATACGATCTCTCAACTACTTTGAAGCTGGATCTCTTTTACTGATCACTGTGAATCGAGCAGACTGGGAGAAATCTTGAGCTGAAGGTCGCTGAACTATACTGAGGACACGGTAGAAGCAGATTTCTTGACCATCAACAATGAATGAACGGCCAGCCATCAACTCAGCATCTTGAGCATCCAAAACAACAACATAAACAGTACCATTACCAGAATCCAAAAAATAATCATATTTTGGAATAAACGATGGACCACGGTTCTGTTTAACAGCTCTAGCAACCAGCTTCATCTTATCAGCACTGATCAGCCCCTTCACAGCCATAAGCCTAGTCTGATCTCCAGTAACTAAAGCCAGTTTCTCAATGACTAAAGCAGATACAGCTTCATTAGAAAGGGTATTAATAGACCGTGTACCCTGTACAAGAAATAAAAAAGAGAAAATGATATACACATCACAATCATAATCATAAACAAACAAAATTGACATATCAATATGTAATTATAATCAAAAATCACCTGAATCCTGACTGAAATATCCATAAAAGCTTTCGATGAATTGGTCCTGGAGACAATACTCTTCACTTGATAAAAGGTAACAGTATCCCGATCAACATTAACAATGCAGGAACGAAAGAAAGCAGCATATTGATCATCATGCACAAGACAATACACATTCCTGTCAGCCTCATCATAGCAGAATTTGAATTTCCTCAAAAAGAAAAGACCACAGGCATGCTTAACAGCAAGTGCAACAACAGTAACTGGATCCTCATGCTTCCATGAAGAATGTCTATCAATAGCAATGAGACGCTTTTGGTCACCAACTTCCAACCCAAGGAACTCGATGACATATCCAGATACAGGCTTGGACTCGAGAATATAATCAGATGAACCACTGGAGGCCATGATCACAAGGTACAAAAAATAACAAGAAATCAACCTCAATTCTAAAAAAATGGATCCAATGAACAAATAGCTAGAACAAAGGAAAATAATTTTAACCATAAGTCAACTAATTTAACTATCACAAGGTACTGAAAAAATAACAAGAAATCAACCTTGAATTCTAAAAAAATGGATCCAATGAACAAATAGCTAGAACAAAGGAAAACAATTTTAACCATAAGTCAACTAATTTAACTATTTAAACATTGACAGTATAGAAAGAAATACAAAATTTAAGAACATTCATACAAATTAACTGTTTCCAGATAATATACCAAAAAACATATGTGCAGACTTAACATATAGCATTATAAACATGAAATTAACATACAAGAGAATCAGTATTATTAAGAATGACCGTAAAAAAATTAAATTCATATGAATCAGAATGAGAAAACTAATAATAAAGCTAACAAATGATCAAACTACCATTAACTGAACATAAAATATAAAAGAAAAAAAATAAAAAATCATTATATCTGAAAAATATAACACATAGAAATACAAAATCATAATAGATTAACGTATATACACAAGAAGAAAAAGTATAGAATCTATTCACAATTATTATGAGAAAACTACAAGAAAAATGACTTACCTTTGCAAACAGATAACCCTAATCAGATAACAACTATAAGACAGTGACCAGAGAGAAGAGTACCTTTCCAAAGAGACCTAAGAATATAAGAAATAAAAGATTGACACCAGAGATAAATGGAGATCGCATGATGATTGGAATGATAAAGAGAGAAGGGAGGAAGAAGAGTAATGATGACTAAGAAAGAACCAGATCTACTTACCTTGATTCAAGAAACCACCAGATTTAGAAACATCCGAGGAGAATGAGAAAGAGCAAGAGATCTAGATCCAGAAAGAGGGCGAAAGTGAAGGTTAAAAGCCAAGAGAGAGAGAGCACCGGTCAAAATGAGAGGTAGTAGCAGCGAAACCGCCTGCAGGCAGTAGTAAATATACATGGGAAATGGGATACATCGATAACTCAGGAAAAGCCAAGAGACACAGGCCTTGTAATACAAAGCCCAAATAGTTAAAGCCCAATTAAGAAAACAAAATAAGTAAAAAATAATATGGTTTAAAAAAAAGGCCCAAAAGCCCAATTACATAAATCTGAACATTAGCCAGAAGAAAAAGGCCCAGGACCGAAGGCCCAGGACCAAACCACAAGGGGGGGCAATACTGTACAAAGCCACGCAATGTGACATCGATCAAAAACCTACTATTCACCACTACCACAGCCGCCAAACGATAGCCGGCACACGCCACAAACAAGAACGATCCATAAAGAGCAAAACGCTACAAGCAAAGCCAACGAGGAACAAGAAGATGGAGGAGGAAGAAGATCAAGATCAACAAACCAGGAAAACAGCAATTCAAGCCCATCGAACCATACAAGTAAGACTGATACACTAACCTTAATAGATTCAGAACTCCAATACCATCAGTTAGAGCTAGGGGGCCAAGATCACCAAAAGCATCAGCTAATCAGTGATGATAGGCTAAAACTTCAGAATTCCAATAGCATCAGATAGAGCTAGGAGAAATAATAGTTTCAGATCTCCAAAACCATAAGTTACAGCTGGAAGCCAAGATTGCCCATAGCATCAGCTAACTTAATGATAAGCTGGAACTGAAACCAAACAAATGTAAGATAATTAAGGATAAAATTAAAAGATAAGTCAAGAAGAGCTATATTCATTTCGACAGGTTATTGGTTAACTAAACTTATTATAGAATTATAGATTCATCCCTCAAATAGCTCTAACTGATGTCAATAACTAATGCTTCAAAATTCACAGGTGGCTCACAATGACACATTACAGAGAAACAATGACAGAGGAGTGGAAGAAATGATGCAGAACACAGGGATGGAAAATATGATGCAAATCAATGATAATCAGCTCATGATCAACCAAGAAAGCTTTTGGAAAGGCAGCTACTACGGGGGCTCATCATGGAGCAAATCGAAAACTCACGGGAAGACAACATAGCAAACAACACTTTACATGGTAAAAACTATTTTACATTATATTATTACAAAAATTACAGAATCAATTATAAATATTACAGTTGCACATTTAATATAAAAAATAGTCAAACATAATGTAAATGCAACTATCAGTTATTGTAATACTAATTACATTATCTTATGCAGGAACCCTATGAGTCATACACATCTTTGCTGCAGGGAGACCAAAATACAGAGGTAAAATGAAAGACAACAAACTTTCCATATTCTTCATTATCAGATTTAATCAAACACTAATCTATATCAAGCAGGATATACTCATGCGGACATTATACACATCAAATGAAGACATAATATCAACAAACCAAGTACAACCCAAAGAAGAATTCCGGTACTATGACAACCTATTTGATTTCAAATACTTTCTATACACATACACAGATATAACGAACCAAGACACATATTACAATTATAATAGCAATATATTATCAGCAGGAAAAAGGAGACTATAGAGGCTACAATGAATACTTCGACAGGCACTATGAAGAAGAAAATCAGGTATAACAGAATACATAAACTTATCTGTTTCAAATTTGAGTATTCCTTGTGCAACTATGATGATATAATATATACTAATCTACTCTAAAAATGAATTGAAGCTTGAAGCCCTGGAACATGAAAGAATGAGAAGCAGCACCTACAACTGGAGTACAGACATATACAACAATTTTAACATTGACAAGGTAAAAATGAAATGAAATTATTGTCTACAAAATTAACATTTAGAATTACAATCATAAAGGGGCTAAATATATTCTTTATTTGCATATAGGAAACATTACAGATAATGGGGACAAACAGTACTACAACAGAGATTATACAACAGGCAACAATAGAGAGTGGAGGATTAACAGGATCAACATCACATCCAATGATCGAGGAAATCACAAATCAAAGACCAATTGCAACTGAACAAGTAGGGCAGATATGTGCAGCCAGTCAGCGAGATGAAATGCTAACAGAAGAAGAGATAGATGCATTTATACAGTCTGAAATAACATCAGCAAGAGAGGGGAACAATGCAGACTGTAACAGCAAATACACACCTCAAATTGATATGCAGTTTGAAAGCCGAGAAGATGCCCATCATTTCTTCCACTTCTATGGATTCCTGGCAGGATTTGAGGTAGTTGTGACACATACAGCAAGAACAACTGACAGCAAAAGAAACAAAGAGGTATTCAAGCAAGAAATGAAGTGTCATTACTATGGTAAACCTAAAAAGAAGAAAAACAGAGGAGATGAGGAAGAAGTAATACAGACACAGATCAATACAAAGGATAAAGGACCAAAGAGGAGAACAAATGTACAGATGAAAACTGACTGCCCTGTGGTAATGGTCGTGAAGGAGGAAAAAGGGATATGGAAAGTAACTAGATTAAACCTAGATCACAACCATGAATTACAGCCAGAGAACAGGGAGATGTTGTTCAGTGGTCATAAGTACATGACTGAAATGGAAAAAGCAATAATCAGGACATTGAATGACAACAACATTCCCACAAGAAAGATGATATCAATACTATCATATTTGAGGGGAGGAGTCACAGCTTTACCTTACAAGAAGAAAGATGTAGCTAATTTCAGAACAAAGCTAAACAGAATTATTACTGGGACAGATATGAAACAGGCACTAAACTACTTTGCAGAAAGGAAAACTAAAGATCCAAGCTTCTACTACAAGTTCGATGTAGATGAAAACCTCAGAGTGAAAAACATGTTCTGGAGAGATGCAGAATCATTAAAATACTATGCAGAATATGGAGATTGTGTGAGCTTTGATAGCACTTATATGACAAACAAATACAATCTCCCTTTTGCACCTTTTGCAGGAGTAACAGGTCATGGACATACCTGTTTGTTCGGATGTGCTTTCTTGTGTGATGAGACAATAGAGACTTTCAAATGGGTCTTTGAGACATTCACAGAATCAATGGGAGGAAAGAAACCAGTTACAATCATCACTGATCAAGACAAAGCAATGAAGGCAGCAATAGAGCAAGTATTCCCTGAAACAAGACACAGAAACTGTTTATTCCACATCAAAAGAAAATGCTACAACAAAAATCTGAAATGCTTTGTAGCAAATAAAGGGTTACCAGAAGATTTTGAAGATATCATAGGGAACAGCTTGACCATTCAGGAGTTTGAGATGCTCGGACAAAAATGATAGCAGATTACAAACTAGAAAGTAACAAATACTTCAACAAAATGTGGGAAATGAGAGAGCGATTCATACCAAGATACTTCAAGAATGATTTCTTTCCATTTCTTCAAAGCAATGGAAGGAGTGAAGGAACAAATGCAAGAGTGAAGGACAATGTCGGGCCTACATACAAACATCATAAGCTTCTTAAAGGAATATCGAGAATTTTAGATACAATAAACATAGCTGAAGCAAGAGAAGACAATGTAAACAAACGTAAAAACTCCAAAGCGGATGGAATTTGGATACAGATAGAGCTACAAGCAATGGAGATCTATAACAGAAATATATTCAAAGAAGTTCATGACACAACTCGAGCTACAAGTAGATTAAACTACAAGGAAATCAACAAAACAGGCAAATATGAAGTGTGGGAAAAAAATCAAATCAAGTACATACCCAACACAGAATAAGGAGATACATAGTGGACACTGACCTAACACAAGGCAAACAAGATTACAGCTGCATATGTGCAAGATTCAACAAGGATGGAATACTATGCTCGCATATACCGAAAATATTAGTAGAGACAGAGGTAAGTCGATACCGAGCAATACATAATACGTAGGTGGAGGAAAAAAAAAAGAAAGGAAATTGAACCTGAAAAAATATCATTCAACAACAGCTACAGATGACATCCTCAGATACAACATCCTTGCAAGAGAAGCAGCCCAATTAACTTCAAAAGGATCCTCAAAAGAGGAAGCAATGGAATATGTCCTAGATGAGTTCAAAAGAATTTCAAAGAACCTAGACATTATAATATCATCATCTGGAAGTTCAACATTACCTGAAGGAATGGGTCAACCTCAACCATCTGTACAAGTGAATCACAATCCAAGAGAGCCAAAGATTGGATAACCTACGTGCATGTTGATGAAGAACCAACACCGCAAGACCCGAAAGCATTAAAAAAAGGGGAAGACCAGAAAAAACCAAAGAGATGGAAAGATATGGTTGAACAAGAGAGAGAAGGGCAAAAAAAATCTAGAAAAAAAAGAACAAATAAAAAATGAAACTACAGGAAGAAAATGTTCAAAAAAAAAAGAAGAAAATATCATATATTCCAAGAATTCATTTTAAATACTAATTAATAATTTATCATTGCAGTCCACAAGAAAAAAAATCAACAAGAAGACGAGAGCAACCACAAGCAAAGGATAGAAAGATTATATAGATGACAACAAATGCACCATGAAGCACTCCGAGAGACGAAGACAAATCAAGAGAAAAGAGAGACACGAAGCAAAATATAATATGTACAAATATTGCAAAGAATGTAGAGACCATGGCTCATGAGAGCAGTCATTGTTACTTTTACTATTGTATCGCCTATTACAGAAAAACTACAGCTTCGAGATTGAACTGAGTGATATATTTACATATGCTACTAATATTGCTCTAAACATGAGACTAAAGAAGAACGAGGATAAGATCAATAGCGCATAGATGACGATGTCTACATGTCTTCATAATCCTCGCGAAAATACGAAACACCTTATAGATAATGATCAGATTTAAAATACTCACAAAAAAAAAATAGACATATGTACCTCAATCTTGTAGCCCTCAACAAGATCTTTGCGACCAGAATTCTTTGGGGAGAGCATCGATCATTGGCAAACTTAATTCTCAAATTAGGAATATCAGATTGCTTGAACAAAGTGAATAGAGAAGAACGAGGAGATTTCCAATGCTCAAGAAACATCATTGCATACACACCAGAATCACAAATGCAGAAAAAGAAAAAATAAGCAATAATTCAACAAAATTTATAAAATAAAATACTAGATAAAGGTAACCAAAACTTACATGTTAGTAGCAGTCGCTTGGGGACAAATGGATATGAAAGCTTGTAGCCATGGAAACCCATATCAATTAAACCATAATGGTTCCACCAAAACTTGAAATTTGGAATCTGCAAATACATAAATTACATATAAAATCTAATATCAATACATTAAGTAAAAAAATAGAAGTAATAAACATACCAGTTTATCCCTCACTTCAACTTGATATTCATCTTGCAAACTAAAGTATGAATCCAAGAAAACAAACAAACGATCCTTGATGTCAACCACAAATACAAACCAGTGCTCATCATGGAGACAAGGAAAGAACAACTGCAGGTCATAAAATAATATATTAAATATACTAAGAAGCAATAAATATACATAGACAAAAAACCAATAAAAAATTAAGAAAACACAACTCATTACCAAGTTACAAAGAATAAAGGGGCCTAGACTTCGAAGATCTAGTAAAAGCTCTACTCAGAGTATCTTCATTAGCAATACTTGGATCCTTAAGAAGTTGCTCCTACAGAGTAGATAATAAAACAATAATAAAAACCATGTATACAAGTTAAAAAAAAAAAATTAATTAGAGTGACTTACAAAGAAATATTAGAGAACATATAATGACATTTAGACAATTCAGGATGACCAGATACTTGAGAGTACAAATGATAGCAGAACACTGCAACGGTAAAGTTATTCACAAAACCACCAGGTTTCAGAGATTCTCCAAGTGCCCAAAAAGTACATCGAACTCCACTGAACAAGACAGCATCATCACTAAAAAAAAATAACAGTTAGAAAATAATAAGAACAGAAAAGAATAAAAAATAAATATCAGAACTAAGCTGAACATACCCACTATGCCTGGACATGGCCAAATTACAAATAGCCTTGTAGTTCTTAATCTGAGCTTTGGTAACATGAAATTTGGCTCTTGCATTATCATATTCATCAGACAAATAGTGAGATGGCTTAACAGTCCTCCTAGGCCCATGAAGAGGAACCTTACCACCAGTAGAATTATCTGAAATCTTAAAAGAAGATCTACTACCAGATGCAGGAAATTCATTGCCAATCATAGATGTACCACCACACAATTTAGAAGCAAAAGGACGAGGAGTGATAGGACCGTAAGTAGGATTAACCAAACTGGAATTATAAAGAGCTTCTGATTTCTTTCCCATCATCTTAAGCTTCTGAGATAAAGATCTTGAACCAATAATAGACACTTCTGGAGAAGAAACCTATAAAAATGAAAGCATAAACAAAATATGAAAAAAAAATGAAAACCTAAATGAAAATACTTACATTCACAGCTCCACCAACAGAACAACCAACACCAGATGAACGATTGAGATTAGATGACAACTTCTTAGATTGCTTAAGACTCAGTGAAGGAGAATCAAGATCAGTCAAAGGAAGAGTCTGCATGCGTAAGCCACCCTGAAAGATTAAAAATATTATATAAAAAAATACCAAAATAATCAGAGTCAAAAAACCATAAAACTTACTGATATTAAAGTCTCTGGAGAACTCAAACCATCAGTTTCAACAACAGGAACATCATCTTGACCAAGGGGAATAACATCATCAACCTTCTGAGAAGGTAAAACATGCGAAGAAACTTTTCCAGCAACATGAACTTGAGAAGATTTACGACAAAGATCATAAGACTGAGACAAATCAACAGGATCAGCTTGAGAACCTAATTTCACTGGCTTCGACTAACACCTAAATAATTTTATAAAAAAACAAAAATATATATTATATAAGAAATCAAAAATGAATAAAATGAAGCAAGAGAGAAGGCAAGGAAAAAAATAATGCAAATGAATCATAATCCACTCGAAAATGAACCAAGCACACTTTAGGAAAAAATGGAATATATGGATTATACATTTTAGAACCAGGCCAATTTGGGAGTGGCTTTGTGATAATGGAACCAACCGGCAAAAAAACATAAAATGCTAATCAAGAAAACTATGATTACTACTTATGAATCAAAAAAATTGCATCCTGATGAGAAAAAGTAAAGACACAGTAATCTGAAATAAAAGAAACTTTACTTGTATTTAAATACCATAATAAACATAAACAAAAAGCAATCTAGATTAACAAATAAAGGACAAAGCGTAGAACTTATACACATGAGAGCATGACATAATATTTAAAATTCTGAAAAAAACAACTAATGATTGCAAGATAAGTTTAATAAAATAAAATAAAAAAAAACTCACGCTGAGAGGAGACACCAAAGAACATCATGATGAACAACCCTAGAAGCAGCTTGAATAGGAACTAAAAATACAACGACAACGTAAATTACATATATTTACAAAAAAAATACAAATAAAAATAAAATGCTCACCAGGATCAGTAGCCAAAGAAGATCTACAAACATTACCAACATCAACCTACAATATAAATAAAACTAAATGATAATGAAAAAAGAAAGAAAATCAAATAAATAAATGATGCAAAAGTAATACACGAGAATCATGCAACTCATTGAAACCATGTCTATTTCGAGCTTGACTAACAGGCTCGAATAACTTTCATGATGATGAGAACCATCATAGTCGACAAAGCGCTTTAAGACTTTGAGAACTAAACCCCGAGACTTGATCTTGAAATTATACACAAGATTCATCAATGTAGCAAACATGGTCTTCAAATTATCGGGAAGAGAACCAAGAGAGACAATATCAACGAGAAATAGAAGGGAGATTATCATTGCAATGATCTTCAATCAATTTCAAAACACTGAACTTCAAACAATTAGGAACAATTACAACCACACGCTACTTCAAGCTTAGATAAGAAATCATTGGCATCGAAATCATCGAGAACCAACTTCGGCCCGAGGAGGAAAGGCCTAGAAAAATAATTAATTAATAACAAAGTCAACTATATGGGAAACATAGTACAACAATTGAAACAACTCAACATATTAAACAATCATAACAAACAAAAGAAGAATAAAAGATACAAATATAACATAAAGAAAAATATACCTTGCCATAACATGTCTTATCAAAATCAAGAACGGGCCTCATACCATACAAAGAAGATGATTTAAGATCAAGATCAGAATACTCCCCGGATCATATTTTGCTTCCAAACTCCAATTCGAGGAAAGGAATCGAGAGACACGACGATGAGAGAAATCAACATGATCCAAATAGGTAACCTAGTAAAAAAAAAAAGCGACCATAAAAATAAACTTATCGGAATGAATAACATAAATCAAAATATGGAAACAATAAAAAACACTTACTTGCAAGATAGAACAAACAACCACCAAGAGTCTGCAGAACTTTTCTGACCAGACTTCTTTCCCTTATTGAAACTATTCACACCATGAAGCAACCAACGCAAAACAAACTCTGACCAGTTGTAAGATTTGATATGTTCTAAATCTTCAAACACACCAAGGTACCGAGGGCTCGGCACAATGTTAGAATTAGGACAAAGGAAACAATGGAGAGCAACAACCAGGAAACATATAATGACTAGTTCATCAGAGAGATCATCACAAGCCAACTGAGATGCAAAGTAGGAAATCTGAGGAAGAGATGACTTGCCAATCTTATCCAGGACAAATTTCTTTCCAGCAGCATAATTTGAAGGGAAAGGAGTGGTACCAATGGGGATACCAAGAACAAGATTCACAGATCTAGGAGTCAAAGGTATAACCTTCCCATGAACAATCAGATCTCCAGATTTAGACTCCACAAGCGACGCAAGCCACTTAGCAAATTTCTTTGGCACAAAGCACTTGTCAAACAGAAGAAGAGAACCAAATCCATATTTCCGGATAACATCCTTCTTAGCATCAGACAAAGATGAAACAACACTAGAAAATTTGCTAACAGACTGCCTCGTGAAACCATCATAAGAAGGATTTGAAGATTTATCTCTCTTAGACTACGATTAAACAGAGAAACATAATAAATAATAAGGCCATTAAGAAATAAAAGCCGACAGAGATAAATACAAAGAGCATGAAACGAGAAACAGAGAGCAGTGATAAAGAAACAATACAAATAATACCTGAGCAAGCAAAGCACCGGACAATTTACGCTTCAATGACTTGATTCTACGATACTTGAAAAAAAATAAGAAAAGAAAATAAAATCAAAATAAATAAACTCAAAATTAATAAGGAAAATAACATCAAATTTATTAATATTTAAAAACATACATCTTTCAAACATTCCGGATATAAAAACGTGATTGAACTTTTGAGCAAATGTAATCATCGATGAAAAATCCTGCAGAAAAAATAAAAATTAAATAATGCAAGTAAACTATAATAAAAAATTAAAAAGAAATATTAACCAACCTCATCAAAACTTGGAACATCGAAACTGGATTTAGCATCTGAAGAATCATCGAGAACATACTGAGAACAAACAACATCTTCACTCTGACTAACATGTAAATCATCTTCAGGAGAAACAGAATCAATTCTACGTTTCTTACGACCTCTAGTCTCCATCTACAAAGAGAATAAAATAATTCATAAAAAAGAAAACTAAACTGCATAAAAGGAGAAAAAATCATTACCTACCGTAAATGAGAAACAGATTACAAATAAACTACATGATTCAAGCATATGCAAGAAAAGCCCAACCAAATTGCTCATGCATATCGGATCGCTGTGCCATATCCGAAGTATCACATCTAAACTTTTGCCTTAAAACTGAACAAAAAAAAAAATGCAAAAAAAAGAGACGAAATCTGAATGTGTTCTTGATTTTATTCCTTACAAAGTGAAGCATGAGCACGAATAGCGTAAACATTCGGGCATCCAATAATATCGGTTTAACTAGGCTTCAATCTGTTCCAAATTGTAGATGCATGTACATCAAACAAAGATAGACAAAGGACATAAAACACTGGCCATGCATGCTCAAATGCGCACCCACAAGTTTCAAGCTGCCAATCCAAATTCCTAATGCATATCGGACTGATCATCATATTCAGTATCACATCTCCAACTTTTACCTTTTACGTTATAGCCGACAAGGTACAAGACAATGCAAAACAAATTAAAATAAACCAATTCCATTGCCATTGCATTGCAAAGAATGAACAGGGCCATGAGCAGAGTGGCTAACATATAGTACTAATATAACAGAACCAACTCATGACTAGATTAGCAACACTTAAATAATGCAGATTATACAAAGTAAACTAAAAATGATCAGCAGCTATCCAACTTCCCACCGCCTGATATCAACAAGAGCAATAAACTCACAAATCGCCGACAAACACAGGAAAAACATCTATAAATAACATACTACTAATAAGGTGCATCGAGAGAGCTGCGGTGCTATCAAAAAGTAAAGGATAACTATACTGCATAATAACAAAGACCCAGAACATAAATAAAGACCTAATACAGCTTTAATATATATTACGTAGCACCATAAACATACATAATTGATGAATAAAAACAAACTTAGATAGGAACAACAACAGGAAGAAAAAAAAAAGACAACTAACCTAAAGGATAATGGAGGTCCAAAGCAAACAAACATATTACACATAGGGAAGATTCAAAGATGATACATATCAAACAAATCAATCAACTAAATGGAAGATTCAGCATGACCCTAACAAACGAGACACATAACCAAATCAATCTACGAACAAACTAATTAATCAACAAAAAATCGACGCCTACAAAGACCATTCGCAAGGAAGAGGAATCAAAAGCAGGCGAAAAACACCCTAGAAGTCGATTTCGGTCGAAAGGCGTAAAGACATATAACCTAAATAAATCAACGAAATGGGAGAATACGAACCCGAAGATCAACACATATAACAACAATAGCAAGGAGGGACACGAGCGGAGGAGCATGAGCGAAGCGGGATCGACGGCGAATACCGAAATCCATAGCACATACTGAGAGACAATACATAGCGGGGCGACGATTAAAACAACACGAATCGATCATACTTGCAATCTAGATAGCGAGAGGAAAAGGAGAATACAAACCACGACGTAGTCGCCGCCTCGATCGCCTCCGCCGAAATGAGCATGAGCGAAGCAGGGATCGGCAACGAAAACCAAAATCCAAAGCAAAAACAGGAGGAAATACATATCGACGAGGATTACAACAACGAGGAATCCATCATACTTGCAATCTAGAGAGCATAGCAAGAGGAGAAGACAAACCCTAGACGGAGTCGCCGCGACAGTCGCCTCCGCCGAGCTCCAGAGAAAGGAGAGAGAGAGAAGACGAAGCGACGAGTGGGAAAAGGGAAATGAAACAACCGGACGCGACGAGAGATTTCCAAACCAGCTAATAACGCGCGTTTCCCAAAAAATTGAAACAGGACGCGCCGACAGGTGGGACCCACGACTCAGAGAAACAAACGAAAAATAAGAAACGGATGACACAGATGAGAGGGAAGCGGGATCGAACGGCGCAAACAATCGAGTGACAGATTGAACTCGATCGCTCGAGTGAGAAACAGATTTACCGAAGGAAATAGATGCCCAACGTTGTACATCTTAGAATACATTATACATAGGATATACATAGTCCATCTGTGCTCTGCACGGTGCTCCAAAATTGTGCCAAATCGAACATGTATGTACAAACTAAACTCTATTATTACAAGCTTAGCTGCCTATAGCGGCGTACCCCGTCATCCACTTCCACTCCCAGAGTGGTATACACAAACAGGACCAGCTGCGACGTGCGACGAGCAAAGCCAAGCACAAGTACAGACTACAGACCCAAGGGATAATATCGTCAAGGACATGCTGCAATCTTGACTAGACTGCGACCTAGGGGACCTACAAAGAGTGCTGGGCCCACACGTCGGCCTCCCACAGCAAAATATCTCACGGACCACGGAAGAAGCTCTCGCATACCTGCCGTGTGGCTCCACTCCACCACCAGTGGGGGCACGCACGAACGCGGGCCCCCTCCCGTCCACGTCATCCGATGACAACGGCGATGGCAGCAGCCTCGCTGCCCTGCCGCCGGCTGCCCCCGGAGGCGGGGGCGGGGGCGGGAGCGGAGGCGGCGGTGGCCTTTGCGGCGGCGTCGAGCACGGAGCCCCTGCACGTGGGGCAGGAGTCGTGCGAGAGGAGCCAGGTGTCGACGCAGCGGACGTGGAAGCCGTGGGCGCAGCGCGGCAGCACGCGCACCTTCTCGCCGTCCGCGAACTCGCCGAGGCAGATGGCGCAGACGTCGGCGGCGACGGCGGCCGCGGCCCCGTCGGCGCCGCACGCGCCGTACACCTCGACGGGGATGCTCCGGAGCGCGCGCCTCTTGAGCCCGGCGCCCGCGCCGGCGGCCTCCCCCCGCCGCCAGCGGCGGCTGCGCGCGGCGCGCCCAGCGGATGAGGCAGCGCGCGAGCGAGTTGAGGCCCAGCGCGAAGAGGAGCGCGAACAGCAGCGCGGCGAGGATGATGACCATGTTGGTGTCGAAGCTGGCGTCGCTGCCCCCGGGGCTGCTGCTCAGCGCGTGCTGCGCCTCGGCGGCGCTCCCCGGCGCCGGCGACCCCGGCGGGCTTGTGTACCAGCTCATCGACCTGACGTGCACGCCCATGGCCTGGGCACCCCGCAGTCCCCTCCCGCACCGCACCGCGAGACGAGACCCCCAACGCCGCTGCGTGCGTGTTCCTCCTCTTCCTCTTAACCGGCCAGTGACCCCGGTGCAATTACGCGCCGGCGGCACAGGTGATGCTGGATGGCAAAATCCAAAAAGGGAGGGGACGCTGCGGCGGCGGCCACCGCGACCAGAGACGAGAGGCCAGAGAACTCGCTTTAGCACCCACTCCGCAGCTAACTTGGTTCGGAAAAGTTTGAGCAGGCTTGTGATCAGTGTGATCCGGCCTACCTTTTTGATGGGCGATCACCAGCCGTGAAGTGGAAAGCTCCCCCGGCGGAAGCGGCCGGGGAAGGAGATTTTATAGCGGGGAGGCAGGATCTCGGCGAGCCGAGCTGAGGCGCAGCGCTGCTGCTCGGCGGCGGTTGGAGCGGAGGAGGGTCGGTTCCGGGGTCACTTTACGGTGGGCCTCGCCTGGCCTTCCAAAAGCTCGCGACTCATCACATGAGAAATATCTGTGTCGTGTGTCCGTCTCGTACGCTTGTTGCGCATGGCACTTGTTCGACTTGTCCGTGCTCGGCGTGCAAATCAGGCGGCCACGCGCGTGCGCGCGTGCGATGCGATGATGCAAAACAAAACCTACGCGTGCTTTTCGTTTGCTTTTGGCTGGCGGCGCGGCCGGGCCCCACGGCGTCGGCCTCAGCTCAGCTGTCCTGATCCCTGACTCTTGAGGCAGAGCAATGGCTTCGAGCACGGAAAGATTTGCCATTCCCAATGTGTGGATGAACCTTGATCGGATGATCCCATCGAGTTTCTGAATTCTGAGGTACCCTCAAGCGCTTTGGAGGTCTTAGTACTTGGAGGCTGCATAAGGGCAGCAACATGTGGTTCAAAAAGATGATGGCAAGTGCGGCTATCCGGACTTGTCTGAACTTTACACCGCACCCTGGACAGTAGATATTTCTCACACCGTATTCTTTCTTTTTGGCCCTTTGATCAAAATCAGACGGTTATCAGGTCATATTCCCGAGCAGCTTGCCGTTGGGCTTCATATCTATGTGTGTCTGTGTAATGCCTCCGCCCCACCTGGCTTTTGCCTTCTATAGTTCTTCGCATCCGGATCGCTGCTAACCCAACCCATCGACGTCAAAGCCTTTGGCCTCTGGCCTTTTTTTTTTTTTTTTTTTTGAGTAATGCCTTTGGCCTCTGGCCCTAGTTAACCGTCTCCCTCCACCTCACACATCTAGCAGCCACAATAACCTTGCTATACCTGGCCTAATACACGCCTCATTCACCTAGCTTTTCTGCCACCCATGAACTTCTCTTTTTGATGGCTTATTTGCTTGCACACAAATACACCTCAATCCATACGGTTTGGGAGGAATTGAGGTGTATTTTAGTTCAAATTCCACCCTAATCCCTTTCAAACCGTATTGAAATATATTTAGGTGCAGCCAAACAAAACCTAAGACCGCATCTCTTGAGGAAGTCATGAATTTCAATCATCGAGTCCTAACCTCGGTAGAGTAAGATAAGATGGCAAAGAAGAAGAAAAGACAGAAAATTTACGAGTTATTTTTTCTCATATATGTGGTATAATGTATCGGTTTATTTTTGAAACATTGCTACGTAGAAATTGAAGTGTGATGTATGTACACACCAGTAGGATTGAGAACAGGGGTGGGTTTATGTACACACCAGTAGGATTCAGAACAGGGGTGGGTTCGTCTCCCGTCAGGTCTGTAGCAGTTTCGTTTTGTCGAAGGTTTTTTCTTTGCATAGTGCGCATGCATGTCTCATCGTATCAGCTCCTGACGCTGCGGATCCACCGAAAAGTTAGTCTAATCTATCCTTAAACCCTAACGCACTAAGGAAAAACTTTACTTACCTACCAATACGCAGGTTACAGGCAGTGTGTGCAGGCAACGGGAACAGGATGCTTTTCCGTCCACAGACCGAGCCAAGTGCAGCCTTATCTCTCGGCTAGTAATTCAGGCTGTCATAGTCCGATGGCAAAGCGCCAATACAACATTCTTCAAAAGAAAAGAAAAGCGCCAGTACACAAATGAAATGAAAAATGGCTGCGCACGCGGGGGCTGCCTTGCCAGTGCATGCTCATCCGTCATCTAACCCCAGCTAAAATACTACCTGTCCTAGAAACAATATAATTTTAAGTTTCTTAGACTTAATTTATCTTAAATTTAACTGAAGCTGTAAAAATATCATCACCACTCATGACTTCGAGTATATCTTTTCTTTATAAAATTAATTGTAAACTTAAAATAATTTGATTTAGAACAAACCTAAAATTATACTACTTTTTGGACAGGAATGGATGGAGGAAGTATCAGCACAAAAGCGTCCATGAGCAAACTCATTTTCAAGCTTCCAAAATAAACGTGCGTGCAGTAAAGCCTGAACAAAGTGCGATAAAGCCAGTGACAAGATTACCAGCAACCTTGTCATGACGTGCATAGTTTATTTGGCCAGGTATCTTTAGCACCTCCGATTGAGAGCTCAAGAAGGCACGAATGGACAAGATCAGCTGCTGTTGCTATTGCTACTGTCATTTTAGCATGGTACTTTATTTTTTTTTAGAGGCAATTTCGATGGTACTGTTGTGACAGTGACCTTGGAATTATCGCTTATCAACACTTCGAACTCGATTGTGATCAGATATTTCTTCAGTCCAATTCCAATACATATAGTAACGGAACGTTGTTTCCGTATCACTTGTCATCATTCGCAACTATGGATTTTTTTTTCAAGTATCCAAGTTTCCAGTTGTAGTTTCAACTCTTGTTAAGTAGCACGCATGCATGCATGCATCAGATATCTCAAGAAAATCTCTGATAAGGATGAGGTAATCACAAGTGGACATTACATTCGAGTTTAACCATTATAAATACAGACACTTATATATGCGAGGACACTCATATACACAAGTGCATATTTACCCCTATAATCGCATGCACGCACACTCTACCTCTATGAGCACCTTCAAAGAACTGAGTTGGACTGACAAATCTTGATATTGACGAAGTCACCACCGGCGCCTCGCTGTCGACGGACACGTCGCCTACCACTAAGAGAATAGCACCATTAAATCCTGAAATAAATCTAGGAAAATACGAGCACTCGTGTTAAATCTGGGACTTCAACCCGGGTGGACAAGTTCCACCATAAGGAACCCAACCAGCTGAGTTATGCTCAGTTCGTAGAGGGCTCTATTGATTACTCATGAAACTTGTTATATTCTTTCGCAATCAACGACTCAACGCATTTGAGAACCTGCACATGCCATATAGCTAAATGTGACATGCGTTTCGTCAGCTGCGCGAGTTGATGAGTGATTTCATTTTGCTCTCTCCTCACATATTGAAATCTCACCTCTCAGGCATCCTAGACATTTGTTTTATATCATTTACAATAAAAGCAAGATGTGATCTATCCACACTTGGACGACCAGCAGCTAGCTAGAATAACCGATGATCAGTTAGATTCAATGATTATTTTATCCCGTGTCCAGCAGCTAGCTAGAATAACCGATGATCAGTTAGATTTAATGATTATTTTATCCCGTGTCCATTTAGCGAGACGCAACCCTTCTAAGTAAGCTAGAGCTTCAACTTTCCTAGCATTGACCCTGTCAAAAATGGCTTTCCAACAACAAATTATAACCATATCTAAACCATCTCGTATCACAATACCAATGCCCACAGGACTAGATTTATGACTAAAAGCTCCATCAACATTAACTTTGACCTATGTATCTTGCTTTGCCTAAGAAGTTAAACTCTTCATAACAACCTTTTCCTTTGTGTTAATGATGTGACGCTAGCTTTAGTCTAGGACGTCTCTCATCTAGATATAGCTATAGCATTTATTCATGAACAACCACACAACAACACCACACAAACATGTCTCACTCACACTCCTATGTACATAAACAGACTCTACATCCACACGTAGACTCGAGGATTACGTCCTTAAGGAGATCACCGAAACAAACATGAGGCTCTGTAGACAACGAGTGAGATGTTATCCCTTTGTGGATCATAAAAACTTTAGTCTGTAACTGCTCTACTTTATGTTTTATTGTTTGTACTTCAAAAACGACATTGTTGAGTACCTCTACCATTTTCTATAATTTGGAAAGCATCAATTTGCCTGTGTCACCAAAATGAATTAAGGAAGCCTCCATCTCGTAAAGTAGTTGGTCTAGAAATTTATGGAGCTAAGGTGTCTAAGAGGGATCCGTTCTATGCATAGCTATTACCCCTGCTCTAAAATTATGTGTTATTTTTATTATTTTTCTAGGTATATATTTTAAATGTATGTCTAGACGTATCGAATATCTAGACACACAATAAAAATTAGGAGAAAAGATAAAATGACCTATTAGTTGGGACTGAGGAGCACACAAAACATAGACTAAGCAATTGCAAACAGACTAGTATAGTATCACGTTGTTTTCTTTACTGTTGGCCTTTTTGTCGCGTGCAAGCGCTGCACTACTGGTTAGTACATGCATGCAGCCGTGTAACTGCGTTACTATTGTAACCGGTCAGCATTGAGATATTTCTGTGTGGGGCCGATCGAGAAGTTTTGCTGTTTCCAAGTCCTAGGATAATAAAAAAGGTGAAAAATATCCTCTGCACTGCACAAGGGGCCAAAGCGGGTGCCCCCAACCCCAGCAAAAGATTACGTACTCCGCTTTGGATGTGTGCACGTTTCGTTGGACGAATGCGATATTTCTTACGTGTCGAATCCGTGCACGCGATATACAAACCGCCACGCGATCAAAACCTCGCTCGCGCGCAACCTCAGCGAGTGCAGTTGGCATAAAGTACCCTGCAGTGTCCCAGTCGTATTGCGTGAACTTTTGTCGCAACCTCAGCGAGTTGGAGACCTCGCATGGCATCACTGAGCTGGTGGCTAGCTAGGATTGTCACTTGGATACTCTGAACCTGAGCAATATTTACGATTTGCATACATCGCTGTGTTTAAGGACCCCGCTGAACTGAGAAGCAAGCTCCGGAATTAATATTTTTCTCTCTCCACAAATGGGAGCGAGACAGAGGTAGCCTCGACCTCTTTTAATTTGTTCAGAATCGAGATAGTCTCGATTTGCAGCTTAGCGGATGCAACTGGCAGACTAGGGTAACCTCAGAGGTCAGTTCAATGAGGTAACCTCAGAGGTCAGTTCAATGAACTTGTGGCGTAGCGCGCTGGTGGCGGCTTGTGGCTGCGGAACGATGGCGCTCTCTCTGCCATTCATTTACAGCTGATCGATTCGTGCCCAAGAGACTCCACGAGTCTCGTAATCTTGTCGCGCAACTTGATCTGCTTTCCGGCGTAAATCAATCGCGTCAGGAATTTCCTCCTCGAACCAGGAGCCTGCAATCTGCTGCTCGATCAAAAAGCTTCCGGTTTCAGGATGACAATGGACGCTTTGGACAGGACGTCGGAGTTGGAGGCCATCTCTCCTCCGATCCTTCCTTCTATGTCGGCCACTCCAACTCAGCGCCCACTAGCAACTACGGCCGGACTGGAAGAAGACGACGTCCACCGACTGCGTATACATGCGTCCGAATCGGTGGATAGATACGGATTTAGAATAGTTTCTCCATGAGCCGTGCGCTTTTGTTGCAAGAGTGTTGATGATGCGATGTTTTATAGTTCGTTCGACTTTTTTAACCCTAAGTGCATCCTCGACAGAATATCAGCCTCTAAGTAAGTCTATACCTTGTTCGCCAAGTAGCCGAGATAGTATGTTCGGTTTGGGCCTCCTTTGTGGCATGCTTGGTCCACCCTGTCCCAGTTTAGTTTGCACTTGTTACGCATCATGTTTGAGTGTAGAGGCTGAATTTTTTTGATTTATAAAATCTAGCAAATTAAATGTGCTCGTAGACTCTGTTACGTAACCCAATACATCTTGAATCAAATTCTATATCATCATTAAATATAATTTGTTCTGACTAGTATTAGAGGGGTGAAAGGATCTAGATGGTTCGCGGGGCTGAATAGCCTATTAAAATTTTCTTCTACAAATCACAATACTTAGCCAAAATGGTTTTATAGGGTGATAAATCCGGATCACGTACAGAGAGCCTAAGGGCACTTTAGATAGTAAAAACAGACAAAGAATCACTTCACTGTTTAAAAATAGATATGGAATCAATTTTTTTAAAAGACACAAATTCATTCATAGCTAACTAGAAAATGGGCCTAATTCTAGTTCATCCCCTGTGGCAGTGGCCCATTTAAGTTGGTATTGGGCACCCGAGTCCGTTGGGCACGTGTGTAGTTTCCCACCTTCAGTTTTCACTTTTTCTTAAAAAAAAAAAAGACTTCAGTTTTCACTGAAATCCTCTTCTTCATTGCAGTAACGGCTAGGTACAAAACACTTCACTATGTCAAGTTTCCTCGAATGAAAAACTCTGAGATTTCATAATCACAGCAAAAAGCAGCTTCGACGTGGTTTTTAGAGCGCCACACTGCAGCCATCCGGGCGACAAATAGCGCGACGCCTCAGGAATTTGGAAAGGAGAGGACGTCCACATGTGGCTTTGAAATTTTGGATCGGCTGACGAAACCTCCCGTTGCACTGCATGGTTCAATTGACCATGGAAATCGAAGCTCCTCCGTGAGATCACATTGCCGAGGAAGTCCGCGTCCTATTTGGGAAGAAGATGACTTCAACTAGGCTGCTAACGACACGGTCGCAGATCGACCACCTGGTTGTCGTAGGGGTAACAACTGAGATGAGGTGTGATCCTCGATTACCTAGGTGTCTGGGAAATTACGGAGGACGTACAGCTCGACGACAGTCGCCCAGATTCCATCCGCTGGGCTCGGACTGCCGATGGCGAGTACTCAGCGGCATCCGCGTACTGCTCCATGTTCATTGGCTCCTCCAGGCCACTAGGGGCTAAGCAGCTCTGGAAGGTCAGAGCGCCAGAGAAGGTTAAGCACTTCTTCTGGCTTAGTACGCTTCATGGTCGCTGCTGGACGGCGCAGCAGCGTTTCAACCATGGCTTGCAGGACTCCGACATCTGTGCCCACTGCGACCAGTGTTCGGAGACCATCGATCACCTCGTCCTTGGATGCGTATATTCTAGAGAGTTGTGGGCGGCGATCTTGGGCAAACTACACCTCAGTCCACTAATGCCGAACCAGGGTGACTGCATCTTCATCTGGTGGCGGCAGGTGTGGAAGCTAGTCCCCAAAAACGCCTGAATTAGTTTCGATTCACTCTTCTTGCTGATCAGCTGGTCACTGTAGATGAAACGAACCAGGACATTCAACAGAATGGCTACCCAACCACTCTGCCTTCTCAACGCCATCGTGCAATGAGTGGAACCTGGCGGGCTCCAGGTCGCTGAGCAGCCTGCTTGTGCTGGTGTGAGTGCGGCAGCGCACCGGTTGTTAGTCGCATAATCTTTATTGTAATAGAATGATTAAAAATGTTTCCCGGTGGGCTGGGGGTACTCCTTCATAATGAAATACGTGCCGCATACGATCTAAAAAAACTTGAGCGTACTCCGGTTGAGATTACTATAGTTAATTAGTCTCCAGGGCCATTGGTTGTTTTGTCTCCGGTTTTTTTTTTTTTCAGTCTCATAATCATGCACACTGAGCTATGTCATGGTCCAGCTTCGTTCATGTTTCTTTGTCCTAAGAATTGCACGTTAACAAAGCACACGGTAATAATGATACTACAACAATCTACTTCATTCCACGAGGAAATACATCTGGATCGATCAAAGCACCCACACTGCCACACATTACATAGAGAGTACACTTACAGAAGCGCACACATCGATCGCCTCATGACTAGTACAACTCTGCTCGCGGCAACAATGACACACGCATCCACGTACGACACACCGTTACGAACTGCGCGGACGATTCGTAAACACCATAAACATAATGACTACTAGTAGAGACAGACACATCTCGATATCTAGTCCACTCGATCTCTAGCTTGAAATACCAGCAGCATTATTTTATTTCTCTCCGCCATGCATTCCTCCCATGGGACGAGCGCACAGGAGGACGACCGACTCCTCCTCAGTTAATCCTGCAAAGAGAAGAGAAGGAAATTAAAAATAAATAAAAGAGAAGGTCACACACAGCTCAATCATGCGCTGGTCCAGATCGAAACATAGAACGAACAGGCTAGCGTCGTTCGTACGTGTTGCAGTTGACGTTGGTGCTGATCTTGTAGGGCAGGGAGACGCCGCACTTGCTGGGCAGCGCGGCGGCGCGGCTGATGTAGGTGCCGCTGCCGTTGGCGCCGTTGGCCACGTTCTTGAGGCAGCCGCAGATGGTGCGGCGGTCCGGGGTGTTGTCCGCCTGCGCCAGCAGGCTGCGGATGCCGCCGCAGCACGGCTGGGGCGGCATCGCGCCGCCCATCTGGACGAACGGCAGGCACGGCATCAGCGTGCTGTACACCGTGGAGCACGACATGGCCGCGCGCACCGCCGCCGGGGGCGCCACCACGGTCGCCGCCACCAGCACGGCCAGCGCCACCGTCGCGAGCTTCTTCGGAGCAGCCATGGGTGGTCTCACCTCACGTAGGATGGCAGTAGTGCAGCAAGCTTGTTGAGTGCTGTGTGCGCGTCGGTGCTTCGCGGATTCTGGTTCTGGTGTGTGTGGGGATACGAGGGTTTTCCGAGGTTTATATAGTGGAGGGAATGTTACTATTACGGGTGGGTGGGTGAGTGCATTCAGGGGAGGAGTTAAGATGGTTAGCTGGTAGATGCATCGCTCCGGTGCTGTGATTTACTGCCTACTACCAGCTTCAGTGCGAGTCTTTTAACAGCGCGCTAGTCGTGAACATGCACTCGTCTCGTCTCGTCGTCGTAGCAGTGCTGCACTCTCCATGGTTATAGCTTGGCGGAAAAAGACTAGAGGAATCGATGATCATCTGTGACGGAAAAGACTCAAGGTTGATCGATGCATCTGTACGTACTACTCCAGTGTGCACCTTTTGGTGAACACTGATGAGGCGATGACTCAAGAGCGCTAGCCTAGCCACCCCCATACAACGTGAATACGCCTACGCCATCAGTATTGTTCGTGGAAAAACCCCAAAAGGGGGCGCGGCCACGGCCAAGTGGGGCAGTGGACAGCTCATATGCCTCATGCAGACCTTTCATGTGGCCGTCAGTACATGTTTTAGCATGTCACCTCCTCTCAAGTACTACCTCCTTTCAAGAATTCAATTCTACCGTGTGGTGTGCTTAATCAGACCATGTTAAATTTGAATAAATCTACATATAATAAAACTTATGTCTGTCATTCTAGACAAATTTTGTTAAATTCGACATTGGATATATGTGTAGTGGGAACTGCTCCAATACTCCTCTTTCTAAATTTTGCACATATCTTAAAGCAACTCATCTAATTAAATATTTGTAATTATTATTTTCGCATGGATCCCATATAGGCCCGTCCCACAACCCATGTCCAGCCCAAAAATAGTCTAAACACATCTGTCACCTGATCCACTTTGTTCGGTTCCCCGGTTCCCGCACCTTCTGTTCCTCGTGCTTACAGTGCAGGCAGCCGGCGGTGCCGTTGTGGTTCTCCATGGACGTCGTCCTCGCCGCACACGCACAACAGGAGCGGCGTCCAAATAAAGAAAAATCTAATACAATCTCCACCTCCCTTGATTCCTTTTGCTCGGATCTTAATTACTGCTTTTCTCCTGTGCGCTGGAAGCTGGCAAGGACCGAACCTCCTGTAACTGTAGGGAAACCGTAGGAAGGCCAATGACGCCGCATAGCGGAGCTCACGTGAGTAGGTCTGCGTCTCTTCCTCGTGCATGCCGTAAGACGAGGAACCACCACAGGCGGGCAACGACGTCCTCTCCTTTCGTTGAGAGATGGAATTGGAAACCACGAAAAGAAGACAATTGAGAATTCATTATAAGATTCTACATTTGTCTATGATCAGTGAGTTTGTTGTCGTTGAATGTCGTCTCCCTTTGTTTAGAGATGGCCGATGGTCCTCTCAATGATGATGCGACACCCAAATGATCAACCCCAAATCAATCAGTTAATAATTTTGTTTTACCACTTTTCCCAAATGAGTTAATCTGGTGATCGACAAAGCCATCCCATGAGAGTTGGGAGAGTTACGCGAACCCGTCTGAATCTGCTAGGAGCATACATTTGGCATTCCTATCTGATATCCTGGCTGTTTCTTCTCGCGGCCGACCTTGGTCAGAGCTCGCATATGTAGATGAGGTGCACTCCTTGCCGGCTTCTAGCACACGGGGGAGCAAGATCCAATCAGAGGGGATCAATGGAGCTTGGACTGAATTTGGCTGGAACGCCGTTCAACACCTGCGCGTCCGGCGAGGACGTCCATGGATAGCACCGCCGGCTACGAGGAAACAAGAAACCGGGACGGCACCGATACCGAGGGACAGGAGAGATCGAGTTGGGCTAGACATGGGCTGGGCTCCGACGGACTAGTCCCATGATCGAGGTGGAAAATAAATAGAAAAAATATTTAATTAGTCTATAATTTTAAAAGGAGGAGTACCGGAGCAGTTCTCATGTGTAGTATCCTTATTTAGAATCATAAATATCGATATTGTTTTATAATAAAATCTGTCAAATATAAAACCAATTAGATTAAGAAAAAATCAAGGGATTCTAGAGAATTGGGAGTTTGAACTCATGGAAAGCCTCTTTTGTGTTAAACTCTCTTTTTGAATTTTCATGTTTTCCTACACTCCATTGAAACTATCAATATTTCCTGTTTTTTAAATCCAATTAAAAAGTTTGGCCATTATATTTCAAATTTCTCAAAAGATAGTTTAAATTAGACTTAGGATTTTGTTTTTCTTTGGCAGGAGATTTGTCATGCAACAATTTGGGGAAAACTCTAACACACGTCCGGTAATGTCACATGCAGAGGGCATTCTATGAGAAGACCCGTTTAGGGTCTAGGGGTTGAACTATAGTGGAAAGTCTCTTTTGTGTTAAACTCTCTTTTTGAATTTTCATGTTTTCCTACACTCCGTTGAAACTATCAATCTTTCAGTTTCCTGTGTCTTTTAAATCCATACGATTAAAGAAGTTTGGCCATTATATTTCTATATTTCTCATCCAAAGATAGTTTAAATTAGACTTAGGATTGTTGTTTTTCTTTGGCACGGAGATAGTTGTCATGCAACAATTTGGGGAGCCCAAACTCTAACACACGTCCGGTAATGTCACATGCAGAGGGCACAATTCCGTGGTCCATGAGCTCACGAGACCCGTTTAGGGTCTAGGGGTTAAAGAGGCTATAGCTTCCAAAGCTTAGAAGGGATTGCCGGGTAGGCCACCGAACCTATGGTGGTGGTGGTTGAGATGGCGACAGGATGGAGCAATGAAGTTTTGTCCATTGGGGAGATGGGATTAGGAGGTCATTTGATTATCTTCAAACCTTCTTAATGAAAAACATATAATTTGCATGTTCGCGAGAAAAGGATTAAGAGGCCGTTTGAGGAGTGCAGGGGTCAAAGAGCATCGGTTGGGGGAAGAGAAGTAGATAGAATTTGCGGAGGATGCAACAGAATGGTGATTCTCAAATCGAGCGAGCAAGTGGTTGTGGCGAGGGAAGCCATGAGTGGCCTCGTGCGCTAAGCAAGAGAAGGTTGCACGTTTACCAATCACACAAAACACTACCGAGAGGTATCTTTTCGAGCATGTTTGCATTGTTTTGTGTTGTGTTTTATGACCTCTTTCACGAGTTTTTTTTTTTTTAAAAAAAATTATGGAGGAAAAACTCAATTTTTATAGAAAGTCAATGGTTCGGTACAGAATGCAAAGAAAGACTAAGGTTACCAGCAATAAAACAGACCCCAACAACGCAAAAGGCACCCATGCCCGAACTACAATCCCTGTTTCACAAGGACTATTAAACAAATCAAAATAAATTAGGACAACAGAACCAGGACTACAAAAGACTGGTCTATACTGCCTCCACCCATAAAGCAAGAAAACATCTTATAATAGTGTCATCTTAAATTATAACAAGTTTAACTAAATTTATATTAAAAAATTAATAATATTTAACGTACTAAATAGATACCATTAGATACTTATTTGATGTTGTAGACATTATTTTTTTTACCCATATATTTGGTCAAATTTTTTTACACTTGAAACGAAGATATACCTAGAACTGCATTTTTTTTTTTTTTTTGACAGATATAGCAGTAATCAAGACGATCGTGGTTAGTAGTACCACACGATGCCACGAGTATACCCTGTCAACTGATTACTCCCCTTAATTTGGAAGTAATTTGGGTCGCGGACCATCCATCACCCATGTGCGCAGCCAGCAAGTTCGATCGGCTTTCCACTTTCCATACCTGCATTTGCATCTCTGCCCTGCGTGCGAGCGCAGACAGGATGCAGGCATGCAGGATGCTGCCCTCTCTTCCTGTATTTTGGGATTGGATCTGCGACCCATGCGTCCGCGCCAGGGTTGCTGCAGGATTGCAGGACAGCAGAGCGACGGACTGGCCGGCGATTTATGGAGGGAGCTACTAGTAGCGCTACGCACGCAGCGGCCATGTGAGAGCCACTCGATCGCCATTACAGCGCCTGGCTCTGCTGCTGCTGCTTCGGTCGGCAGGGGAGGACGGACGTTCGGCAGGCGGCGTTAATGGCCCCGGACCTAACCCTACCATCATCCCCTTACCCACTCACGCGCCAACGTCTGTAGGCTCTGTAGCCGGACCGATACTACTTCACATTACAAATTCGTGCTACAGGCTACAGTACCGCTCGATCACGACCCCGGACGCAAATGACGATTCACGAAATTGTGTGCTAGCGCTACACATGGCACACTGATGGTAGTGGTTACAAGGTTGTTGGCAGTTGAGAGAATTAACTGCCCCCTGCGTCGTCATTCATTTCAAGGGAGGCGTTCGAGCATCCCTGGCCGCGTTCACTGTAGCTGCGCGGGCTGCATCGATGGTTCCAGAGACGACAGCGTCATATTAAAATTTTCTAAGTTTGTAAAATAGTATCTAAATAACCTTTCATTAAAATATATTCATCAATTCGTCTCGTAATATTAATTATGCATCATAAATATTGGTTTTTTATATTTAATTGATTCAAGTTGAAAATGTTAAATTTCAAGAATTTAGGGACTGGGAGAGTACACTTCATACACAAAATCGAACGTCTAGCGTGTGCTTTGAGACAGTTAGTGGGGTTTAGGTTTAAGAGATATGGGGCGTGTTTGGAATCACGATGCTAAGAACCGGCGGTGCGGTATGGAAAATGTGGCTGATAGCCTCGCGTCGCGTTAAAATGTGAAAGCCAGTGTATTCACGCAGTCGCATGTCTATTGCGGTTAAAACAATTGACGGTACCACGCGACATTTATGGTCATGTTAGAAATGATTTCTAACCAGATTTTTTCATTTAACTATAATTATAGTTGTGGAACCCAAATCTTTGAATCATCATAACTTTAAAGGCAAAAAAAGAAAAAAGAAAAAAGTTGTAAATGCTGTGAATAGTAACGGGCAACGGGTGGGGCTGTTTAAAGTTGGGAATTTTAATTTCTGGGATCCGTTATAGTTTATAACGGGTTTAATTTTAAAATTCATCGAGAGGTGGCACTTTTCATGAGAACGGTTAGTGTTCATGGAGCAATGACTATAATCCGTCCCAGAACACGCCAAGAAATCCGGCATCAACGATCAGAAGGCCATGTGGCTCAACCGTGGCCTAGGCACTAAAATGGTATACGATTATAAGTGTATAATATAATATAATATAAATATAATATAATATGGTAGGGCCAGTTATAACAACTGAAATAACTCCAATAAAAAAGGAGCCAATTCGATGAAAACGAAGCCTTAGCATGATTATCTTTTACAGTATTCTCGTAGTCATCGGTCGAGAAATCGGATTATAATCCATCCCAAACACGCCAAGAAATCCGGCATCAACGATCAGCAGTCCAGCAACGGCCATGTAGTAGTTTTTTTTAAAAAAAAATTATTACAACCACAGGACCGAGTACGCATTGGGCCGCAGCCTATGGCACTAAAAAAACGGCAACTGCTCCGCTGGCCCAAACAACGCCAAAAGCCCGTAGTCTATTCATAGTTGGGCCATTTGCGAAGATCTGTTGGGCCAGATGTAAATGTTTTCGCACTACAGGACTGTTTCGGCCTAGATGGGATCTCCGACTGGCGCGAAGCCTGTGTTTCTTCAGTGCTACAACAGCAGCGCCACAGAGATCTGCCGAAACGCCGCGCACCCCGCGGCCCAGCAGGACCAGCACGGTCCCACCCACCGGCCTCCGTAGCAGCCAGCGACGCCTGACCCGACGGCGGTGGTGTCGCCACGGCACGCGCCGCGGGCACATGGCAGCAACAGCCGCGCAACGGCGACCCCCTCATCGGGAGAGAGGACGAACGGGACTCTTCGCGAGCGCGCCCGCCCGCGTGACGGGTAACGTGCAGGCGGCAGCTACCCACCGGCACGGGGCACTGGCGCGCGACGAGAGACAACGAGCCACAAGCCCAAAGCCCGGTCTGGAGCAGGCAGGGCCTCGGCCTCGCGCCGGAGAGCGACGCGGGAGCGGCAGCGGCGGCAATGCGCACGTCGGTTCCGTTGGGGGGCCGGCCAGCTCGCGCCCGCCATTAACGAACGGAACGCCCGGCCGCGCCCCGCCGCGCCCGCCACACCGTCACCACCAATCACCAACATGCATATGCGTGACATGCATGGCGAGCGGGCCGGGAGTGCGCGCGCCGTCGCTGTCGTTTTGATCGCGCTCTTTCCTTGGGCTGGCACGCCTTTTTGGCTCGCCGTTGGGCGTTGGTATCGACGATGACCGGGGCCGCTTCTTCCGTTTTGGTCCTTGATGGCACTTGACGAGTGGCAGGACGCCTGCACTTATGGTTTGTACTCCAAAGCCTCAAGCTGAAGCGACCATGATTCTCCACCGGCAGCCATGATTCATGAGCAGAGAGAGAGACAGCCATCAGCCGGGCATGCAACCCCAGGCCCCAACCACAGAATGGATTTTTTGTTTTGTTGTTGAGTATAAGAGCCCATGATGGTTTGTTTTTGTGTCAATGGCTAATGGCAATGGCAATAACCGAATAGCCCTTCGACGGAAAACCAAAAAAAAGTAGTCCTGTTACGGGATTCTCTCTAGTACAGTAGGCCGGTTGTTGCGTTCTCCGGTCCCGGATTTACAGAAATCTCTCTTTTTTTCGCGCGGCGGCCGGACCGGGGCCGGGGCGAGACCTGATGAGTTTCGGAGGTCCGGTCGCTGTCATGGGACGATTTTGTGATCTATTTTTGGCGTGCTCCCCACATGGCTTCCCTCTCACTCCCTCGTGCAGCCATCACATCGTCGGTGGCCGGAAATGAACACCTCCAGTCCTGTTTTTGTATGGATGTGATGGCTTCTGGACATGAAAGATAAGCCGTTTTTTTTTTTTGTGGGACATAAAAGAGAAACTGCTGAAATGTGTTTTTGTGTCCATGCTAGTTTGGAGTATATAATATGTATGAACATGGATACGCACGCATTTGACGTATTCCTGTTGGTAAATATATAGCGAAAGTAAAACAATCTACATCGATTTATCTGTCTGTATATGCAACGACTGCAGGAGTAACAGAGTTAAACTCTAACAAAGCCTCCACTGCTGATTTTTAGAAGGCGACAGGCGACAAAAGTGAAATCAGAAAAGCCAAACGATCCAAATCCAAACAACCCAAAACTTAGCAGAGTCGCAGCACAGCACCCAAGCTAGCACAGCCTGAACCTCTCGTCAGAAAAAAAAACTAACAATTTCTTTCAAGGTACATGAAGCCTACTATGGTGCCGGGGCTGTAGCTAGCGTAGAATGCTTCCAAGAGAAGGCGAATCAGGCAGGATCGGCGCTAATGGCAGGGGCCTGGCCGTGATCTCCGGGTGGCCACCCCTCCCATGTGCAACTAGCATGGCGTGGGGACACGAAAGGGATGGTTCATCAGGTCCCCCCCGGTCGGAGCTGTTGCTTTTCGAAAGCGTGAAGCTAGCTAAACAACGCACGTTACGATGCTCGTTATCATGTTTTAAAGGCACAGAGCATGACAGGAAAGCTAACCTCGATGAACTCTGTTGCCTCGCGTAAATGTGTGTGTGTGTGTTGTTTGTGTTTGTTTTCCTCCTGAAAAACATCCACTGTTCCCCGTGTTTTCTGAAACAAAAGGAGAAACAGCTGAGTTCTCAATGTTTGCCTGCTTATCCTGCTGCAATGATCCTTCAGATACCTGAAGTTTGTCTGCCGGGGTGGCTGCGGAGAATTTGATGCGCGAACCGTTGTGTTCTGAAGAAACAAGAGGGGCATGAACATGAAGCACACCACGTTTTGGTTGGTGTCCGGAGAAAAAAAGATCATCAAACTAAAAGGCATCCAGAAAGCATGGCAAATGTCTAAGCAGCTCCGCCTGGAGACTGACCAAGCAAGACATGCGCTGCTGCAGACACCTGTCCAGGAGCCACATGGTGCAGATCACTGGAGCGACTCGATCTGCTCCTCGCGTCAGTCGGATCAGACGAAATCTTGGACTTGCCTGCGTGCGCATGCAGTGTACCTGCAGGCTTGTCTGAACAGTCTGGGTTAATAAACTCTCTGCATGCTTCACCTACGCCCTACCTACCTACGTGGCCATGTCCAGGCTCATGCAAGCATGTGAGCCCTTCTTCATCACGCGCCGACGGTCGAACAGGATCAGATGGCTCTGCCTTATCGACACTATAATCTGAACTAATCATTGGGATGAGCAATGTATCGCACGGAGTAGTGAATATTTGGTGAGAAATGGGAGTTGTTTATGCATCTACTGCCTGAAGATTCCGGTGGTTAGTCTCATCACTTCGGCTATAAACGGCTGAGCCACACTAGCTGCTAGTGTTCATACTAGTAGATTAATTTTTTCTTTGATCGACGAATCTATCCAATTTAACCGCCAGCCACCTCAGATTACAACCGGTGAGAACAGACAAACAGCTAAATCCTTTCAGAAATCGAATAGCTTAATTAGCAGTTTCATGGAGATGCAGCTAAAAGCGCGCGGTTAACTGAAGAACGCAAGTTTGGAATATCTCAGGGAGCTTTCACCACCGCCGTTGGAAAGGGAAGGGCATCCGATCCCTGATGAGCAAAGCATGTGCAGCGCTTGAATGATTTGGTTGGCTCGCATTCGCCATCTTTCTCTTTTCGTTGCTAGCTAGTAGCATTACTCTACACGCAACTTGATCGAGCATCGCTAACCAAATTGCATTTTATTGCAGTTGCAGGACAAAGAAAGCCGGCGCATAGTACGCAGTGGCATATATGCATGATGAGCACTTCAAAGCTGACCTGATGAAGGCCGATGCAGTGAACAATCTCTTTGATTTCGTCTTACCTTTGACCTTAGCCATAACGTCTTGGCACGTAGAAACCACGCACAACATAAGGCATTGTGTAGTGATGACGTGCTCGCATCGCATACATGAATGTGAATCCACCTGGCACCGGACAGGTCATGCATGATGCGCAACTGGGAGCACTACGCCCGGGACTCACGGCAGTCCAGGTCTCGGAGAACATGCCATGATCTCTCGATCTCGATCAACAACACATGGCGGGCAGCGTACGTCCTGGCGGATGGATATATGTACATAGCATATCTATCCACCACACATTTCTTCTCTTGTCACTAGCCAAATAAGCCCAGACCCATGGTTTCGCAGTCTCGCGAGATCGAGCCATGTGGGCATGGACGCTGGGGGCCCGGGGTCCCCCGGGGTGCCTGTCCGGTCCTGTACACGCACGAGCAGTCGTTGGCGTCCGCTACTTGCATGTGCGCCTGATTCGTCTGTGCTAACCGCCGTCGTGGCGATGGTGGTCGGCGGTGTAGTGAGCCCCAGCGCCCACCCTTTATCTCCTTTTGTCTCGACGACGAATACCCTGCCCCTCCACGAAAGTTAGTACTAGTATTAACGATTCCAACTGCCGGGGGCACTGACCGTTGGCCGGCCTATAAGTACCTGGCCTCCGCGCCCCCACTCCCTTCACACACAAGCAACTCTCGATCGATTCCTGATTCTGCTAGCTCGAGTCCAGAGTCAGTGGCTCAGTGTGCTACAATGGCCGCAGCTGCCAATGTCCTGCTCCTCCTGCTCTGCTGCTCGACCTTCTCCTTCCTTGCCCACCGGGCGGCCGCCGACTACGGCGGGTGGCAGAGCGCCCACGCCACGTTCTACGGCGGCAGCGACGCGTCCGGCACAATGGGTAAATCCACGATCGATCGAGAGCTTATAGCATCTAGCCCCCTTTGGAACTTTGAACTGACGACGTTGCTGCTGTACATGCAGGCGGCGCGTGCGGGTACGGCAACATGTACAGCACGGGGTACGGCACGAACACGGCGGCGCTGAGCACGGCGCTGTTCAACGACGGCGCCGCGTGCGGGTCCTGCTACGAGCTGCGCTGCGACAACGACGGGCAGTGGTGCCTGCCGGGCACCATCACCGTGACGGCCACCAACTTCTGCCCGCCAAACTACGGCCTCCCCAGCGACGACGGCGGCTGGTGCAACCCGCCGCGCCCGCACTTCGACATGGCGCAGCCGGCCTTCCTCCAGATCGCCCAGTACCGCGCCGGCATCGTGCCCGTCGCCTACAGGAGGTGAGACAGTGAGATAGATATATAGATATATATTTCGTCGGTTTCGATCGTGGCCGGCATCGTGCCCGTGCGGGTGTCGGTTCTTCAGACCATGTTACGTGGGCCAGCCGGCAGGCAGATTACCTACTGCTTTTTTTGCTGTTGGTTCGGCTTGTTCCGTGCGCGGTGCGCCATGCATGCACGACGGCGACTTGACCTGCTGTTTCCGAGTAGATTAGGCGTCCGTCACACTGACCATTATGAGCTTCCATGTTAGTTGTTGCACACTTACTTGTAATCTTCTGATAACGATTTCTGCAAGTTGCAAACGTCACGCTCAGCGATAGTGACACTTCTGCTGTCAACTGTCATGCAAAGGCATGCCATGTGCTGGTGCTGCTGCTTGAACTTCTTGCAGTTTCACTGACGATCGATCACCTTTTGCACTCAGGGTGCCGTGCGTGAAGAAGGGCGGGATCAGGTTCACCATCAACGGCCACTCCTACTTCAACCTGGTGCTGGTGACCAACGTGGCCGGCGCCGGGGACGTGCAGTCCGTCTCCATCAAGGGCTCCAGCACCGGGTGGCAGCCCATGTCCCGGAACTGGGGCCAGAACTGGCAGAGCAACTCGCTCCTCGACGGCCAGAGCCTCTCCTTCCAGGTCACCGCCAGCGACGGCCGCACCGTCACCAGCAACAACGTCGCGCCGGCGGGATGGCAGTTCGGCCAGACCTTCGAGGGCGGCCAGTTCTAGCAAGCTAGCCCCCCTGAATCGATTTGCATTGCATGCATTCAGAGTGTTTGTGTGAGCATGAGCAAGAGAAGGAAACCCTCCTCGTTGTTGTAAAGAGGAGGCTCCCGCCATTCCGAGGCTGCTTGTTAACTAGCACCCGCTTAGGCCTTTCCTTCTCCGATCATATCATAGGATGATTAAGTTATTTTTAATTTCTGCGCCAGTGATTGTAGTAGCATGCATTGGGTTAATTAAGGAAAACAAAAACCTGCAAGGCTGATTATTCTAGGGCTAGCTGCAGGGGAGGGGAGTGCGTGGTGTCGTGTAACTTTTGTTGTTACGATGTAGCAAACCCCGAATCCGGCCACATGGGTGGGAGATGTTTGTGGGGATTGCACCTTTGGGACCGTGAACAACAATTGAACCTTTGTTTATGGTCTACTATATGCAGTATACATGATATGCTCGTGGTTTGATTTGATCCTCAGCTAATTTGTACCTTCTTTTGTCTTGGATCGATTGACCCGTCTCTTTAGCAACTTGCGAAGGCCGCATGTGCATGTCTGGTCTGATGTGGTGAGTCCGTGAGTGGTCAATTTCAAGCTTTTGAACGCAGACAAATTAACAGAAGCAGATGGTTCCCAGCTTGTGAACCCAAGTATTTCGATTTAACTTCTCTTCTTCTTGGCGGCTTGTTTTCTAAAGTTCTAATAAGCTTAGTTCTTAATATATTGCCATTAAATCTAAGTTTGGCTCTGCTCGCTGCTGCTACTCTGTTGGTTTTTCCTTGCATGGTTGAACAGGACCTGCAGGAAATACTGCATCAGCCGTAGCGTTGCTGCTGCCGCAAGCTCGTCCGAGCAAGCTGTCTATCTCTAAACTTTACTTATTTTTTGTGTTTTTTTACTCAGCCGAAGTTGCATCTGTAATATATTGACCCTTCATTTCAACGTTTTTTTTTTTCTGAGCGCTTCAACCGATAGTTCGAATAGAAGAAGCAGATGGTTATTAGGTGTAACAAGATCGCAGAGGCCCAAATACAATTTCCTTTTTCTTTTTCCTTTTGGGAGACCCAGTTAAAAAGTACGGTTTTAGGACTTGCTCCAGTTAAAATGGAGAAAGCACGAAGGAATTGAGGTTGTGAACGGAGCAGCCCATGGGCCAAACAAGATGCCGTATGAACGGTAGTCTATTTTCAGGCAGGCTAACATTGAAATGAGTCCATAAGCATGGACCATATACCAGTTCATGGGCCCAGGCAAACAATAGTATTATGGTCCATTAAACAGGCTTAAACACGTGCCCCACAAAGTGGAAGTAGCGTCCAGGCCATTACTTATGGGCCCCGAGGCCAGAATCCATTCGTTCGTCGTTGAAAACAAATCTAAAAATCTTTCAAAATATTCTAGTCAACATACGAACATATTTTTCAAATGTTTCCTTGAAAAGGGGCCAGATACAACAAGCATAAATGCAATCGATGTGAATGCAACATCAATGTTTTCACGCTCGTTGTGTCTTGTATGTTTATTGTGGAAAGTTTTTTAAATATACTCTCTGTATACTCATAAAACTTAATGTTTTAGACAAGATTTAGGTCAAACATTCAGAATATAAACTATCAATAACTTTTAAAACATTTAATTTGATAAGGTGAAATTTATATGTATAGATTCACCTTGAAACCTACTTTTATAAAAATAATTTTTATTTTTAGTTTTTCTTATATAATTGAATAAAAAAAATAAATAAAGTTAGGTTTTGGAGACCATGTCCTTGTTCAAAACGTCAAGTTTTATAAGGTATGGAGGGAGTATATATGTACACATTGATTAGAATGTTTTGAGAATTTTTTATCTATATTTTTCTATATATTTCTCCTGGAGCTAAATCTAATTTCTAGAAGACTCTAGATATTTATCCCAAGCTCTAAGTACGTTATTTGAGTTTATAATGTCCCAATCTATCTCTAAGATTTTTCTCAAAGTTCATACAAGCTCAAAGAGATATTTTCATGGTTTTTAAATCCTATCAATACCAGGTGTTTAGCGGATATTTCTATTGAAAGAGGATGTAACCACCTTAGAAACCACTTATAATCAGGTCAATGATGTAGTTTGAACAATTTTGAGATTTGAGAGACAAATTGTCTAGTTCTAGAGTTGGAGAAGGAAAACTAGACCATCACCATCCGTAAGGACCGACACAAGGACTAAGTTGCTGCGAGGGGTGAATAGGTTCAAAAACAAAGTCCTGCAGTACAAAGCAATTTGCATTGAATCTATTAAAATCATCTTAACCAGCTTCTGTTGGCGGTCCTTAACTCCATTAATCCGACCACCATAATAATTGTATAGAAATGACACCTTTCCATATCCTGCTTAAGCAACACCGTAGCTGTAGGGTTTAAATATAACAAGTTCCACAAGTTTTATGTCTCAACATGTTTTGCAACGAATATAGATGATTTAAAGGGCACAAATACCATGAATGGTGGATTAGCAACAACAACCGTGAAACCCAAGGAGCTGGAGTACACAAACAAGGGTTTATTTATCCATACATCTCAACAAGGATTGCAAACAAAGGGATAAAAGGTGACATAGACATGGTGCAATGCTTTACCATGTCGAACAACTCATCTATATGATAGAAATGCCCATTTGGATCACCCAATTCAGAGTCCAGATGCAAAAGTTTCGACTCCCAAAAGATCATGTTAATAAGTTTGATACAAAGAGAGAACGGTCGATCGACCCTAACAGGGCCCATTGTCTTTTTTTATTTTGTTCTAACATTTCTAAAATACAAGAGAGGAGACCGCAGAAAGGATAGTAATTGACTTGGTTGGGGCGGCGTGCGGTGGGTAACTGCAAATCAATACTAGTTTCCTGGATCCAGATGAGAGGCATGGTGGATTCATGGTGGTGAGACGTGCATCCACGATTGTGCAGCAGCAGCACCAGCAGTCCAGCACGGCAGCACCCCTGTCCCGTCATTGATTTCCAGTCCATTGCGTTCGCTGCCGCGAGGTGATCACTGCACGCTACTGCAAGTTGGAGCAGGCCGCGATTTGATCTGATCAGATCAAATCGCGTCTCTAATCCAAACGTGACCCCTTCTCCAGAAATTTGGACGGGCCGGCGCTGAAAGCCAAACCGCCGCCGCCGCCGCCACCGCCACCGCCACCTTTTGCCCTGCGGCCCGCCGCCCGCCGAGAGAGTTCTGTGCCGCGGAAGTGCCTCCACTTTCCCACGCGCCATCGAGGCATCCACGCTCCTCATCTGACGGCCAGCAGCAGCATCTCATTCTTCCCGTCCCGTCCCGTCCCGTCCCTGCCCCTCTTTCTTCAAACCCACGCAACCACGGAGTCCACTTCCACCACAACAAAGGTGGCAACGAGCAAGGCATCACCAACTCAGAAGACTGAGCAGAGCACGACACGATCGTCCCCGCCCGAAGGTCGCCGGTCTCCCCATCCCCTCCCACCCACCCACCCTCTCATCCCAGGCATGACGGCGACGTCCAGGGCCCCGCGGCGGCCCCGCATCCGCCCGCGCGGCCCGCCGCCGGCGCCGACCCCGATCCGCACGGCGCGCGGCGCGCGCCCGCCGCCGCCGACGAGCGCGTCCTCGCCGAGTTCCTCGAGGCCTCCCTCCGCGTGCCCGACCTCTCCTTGCCCCCGCGGAAGCGCTTCAACTTCCCACCTGCGCCGGAACCAGACGGGATCTCTTCGCACGCCCTCGTCTCGGGCGACGCGGACGCGGCGATGCGGGCGGTGACCGCGGCGGCGGAGTCCGGCGCGTTCCGCGTGACCGGCGCGATCGGTGCTCGCGAGGTGCGTGACGCTGTGGAGGCGGCGTCGGCGGCCGTGTTCGCGGCGCCGGAGGAGGTGAAGCGCGGCCTGGGGAGGTGGTTCAGAAGCAGAGATCGGGCGCCCCGGGAGGAGTTCTTCTGGTTCAGGCCGATGAGCGCCGACGAGGATCGAGAGATGGACGCGGCGTTCCCAGGCTCCGCGTACCGTGCGTTAAGGTACGTGTGCTGCCAATTTATACCTTCCTCTGTACTAGTGTGTTTTGTCTTTTTCCTTGTCACCCAGGCAGCCAACGTACGGAGTATGTTAGTGTAGCTTGTGCTACCTATAGGTGCAGGTAAATGTAATTATGCAGATAATTTCAGAAGCCGAATTCAAGATGGGTTCATTGGAAAACAGAAATTTATAGTCTTCACGTTTGTAGGCATTGTGCTAGCTAGGTGCAGGTTCTAGTGTAGTTATATGCAGATAATTACAGAAGCCAAATCAAGTAAGAAAAAAAAAGAAAAACTGGGTTAAGTTCAAAAACCAAAACTGATCGTCTGCACTGTTTTAAATTATGAAATCAAAACAATCCGGCTTGAGCCTGTGGTAGAACACAATTGAGTGTATTCAAACTCTGTGTAAGGTGATGAACCGATGTTGGGCCAGTTTGGTTTCTCACCACAGCTCTAAGTGCCTTATTCGCTTCACTTGGGGATGACACTCATTAAAAAACTTATACCAAATACCAATTGCACCTACGAAAAAACCCATATACCAATTGCCGATACAAATTCTCACCTATATTTTGTGTCCATGTGGGTAGGATGTACCCGTGGGTTGCCCATGTGCGCCCAATAAAAAACTTCATTACCATTACATCATTATCCTTATCAGAACAGGAGTAATAAACATGTGTTGATATGATAATAGGACTATATAAGCTAACAAACATATCATGGGAATCATACAGAGTTGTATGCAACAAAACAACTCAAATAAGCAATACCATAGTTCGAATGAGATATTAGTAGCCACTCCTTATAAATCTCCATCTATGATAGGTGGACATCTATATGATCGTTGGCTCTAGTAATCGGCGCTGCCATTATTATTGGTTCCTTAATCTCATGACTATTGCTACTCTGCTGTAGCAAATACAAAGATCAGAAGCAGTCCTTATTATTCTTGTCAAGCCATAATACTAGAAGTCTTCACAAAGTGGCCATATAAATAACAATTCACTTCGTTCCAAATCGTAAATCGTTCTGGACTTTCTAGATATAGAGATTTTACTATAAATCTAGGTATAATGAACATCAAGGTGCATTGCAAAAGCTACATACTTAGAAAACCAGAACGAAATACAAGTTGGAACAGAGGGAGTACAAAATTTCCATTGTTGTAGTTTCATATAATGATACTATCAAATTAAGATTAAGTAGTGGTTGTATCAGATGATTGACCAAGTGGCTCTAGAAAAAAAAATAGCTAGTTTGCTGGTAACATTTTGATGTGTTTTTGTGTATTTGTGACTAGCACGATGTTTTTTTTTTTTGGTTGAAGACCTCGTCTCAAAGAAAAAATATGGATATTGAAGACTGATTTAGAACATGGGAGTTTCCAAAGTATCACAAAAAAATTTATAAGAATCAGTTTATTTTTACACAAACATTTAAAGGGAGGTCTTGATTATCATGATAGATATCAAGTGACCAGTCAATCTTCACTGCATAACACAGCCATTTTTCTATTTTATTTTTTGCTTTTTTGGAGAGAAGACGAACCAGTGTATGTGTCTTTACTTGACAAACCCAATTCCCAAAGGCCTCGTTAGGAAAAAAAGTATTAAGGCCCAACTATGCAAGGAGTGTGGTAGGCGGTAGGCGTAGGCCCATGTGGATTTATACGACCAAATTCAGCACAACGGCCCAGACAAACTGTGTGTGTAGTTACCACCACACTAATATGAGTCCGTTCAATTTTCCTAGGGAGAAGATGGACACTTTGGCGTCCAAAATGGAGGATGTAGCAAAAGTTGTCATCAGGGTTCTATCCGATAACGTGAAAAATCCTAAAGCCTCTGCTCAATTCAGAGAAGCCCCGTCAATCCTGTGCCTGACATTGCACAGCAGTAACATGTCGAGAACTTGTTGGAACGAGTTTGACAGCACTACTGCTCCTAACTCGCATGCTTTGAGCATTCACCTCTGTGGACATGATCGGCGGATTTGTCTCCGCAATCTTGGGAGCTCAACCTTCTCCAGTTTGCCTGCAGGCTGTATGTTTGTCACAATCGGCAAGCAGATTCAGGTAACATGCCATATCCATCACTTCTTATTGTCTAGTAATTTAAGAACTGCCAAGATCTCAAATCACATAAATGCCTCACCCTGCTGTTGTTGCGTACTGTGAAATATGTATACTCCTATGTCCAATGCTTTCTCTGTTCGGCGAGTGTGTGCATGCGCCTGCCGGATGTTCTGTTCCCAGTCTGAAAAATATGACAGTGTTTGCTCTGAACTCAGGAATGGTCCAATGGGCAGTTCAAGACCTCTGTTGGAGAGGTACTGTTTGAGATGACCGATGAACCAGGCCCCAACATCTCCGTGGAACTCCACTGTCCAGACGACCTGCTTCTTTCTGAGGTTGGCCGGCACGCCAGCCGCATTGACCGTCCCAAGATCGTTTCTTTTAGGGACCAGGTACTGATTGCTCTGATTTTGCTGTCTTTGTTCTACCTCTTCTGGTGCTGAGTGGATCCGGGGTTCGTTTGGACTTCTAATTCATTTGCGACGCCCGAGATGGCTAAATTTTACAGCCTTCTTGGTCCTAACTTCCTGCCCTTCTCCATTGGTTGATTATGGAGATTGGCAAAGCACTGCATGGATTGCGGTGACAACAGTTGTTTTGAGTGTTTTGGATTGATTTTCATTCCTTTTTTTTCGAGGAATAAAAGAAACATAATAGGTTTGGTAAATACAGCTTTTAGCTCGTCATAGCTAAGGGGAATGCTATGGGTTTAGTTGATTTTTGGATTGAGAGAGTTTTTTCCGAAAACTGGATTTTTGGATTGAGAGAGTTGCCGCTGCGATTGAAGTGTTACTGTGATAAGAATTTGTCTTCTCTTTTGTACATTCCTGAATCATGTATGTACTAGTTAGTATATGGGTTGCTCTTGTAGACTGGCCTTTGGGAACTGCTTCTTTGCAATGTGAAGGCCTGTGCTGTAATTATGGTTGCCTGCAAGAAAGGATTGTACTGTGACTATTTCTTATCTTAATGAATAAAGGAATCCTTTATTTACACTTCATTGTTTGCTATTCCTATTGCATTTCGTTGTCTTCGTACTAGTATATGTGTAGTCTGCCATAGATTTATTTTGCTATAGTTTGCCCATGCTGTCGGTTCGGCAAGTGACAATCCCCGTACTGCTGGCCAAGCTGTGCAAATAGCGCTGATGCTGCCATTACCGTGCACCTCTTGGTAATATAGCCTGCTAGGTCTCTCGCGTGGTCATGTCCAAACAGCGGTTTCCACTCTTTCAGTAGCAGCAAAACAGCACGTCCGATCCTGATTAATCACCCGGAATGATGGTGCGTACTGGTGTTTGCTGTAACGGGATCACGGACGGTGTGGCCCCGTGACGGAACGGGGTCCAAGTGAATTGAACGGCCACCTGCAAGTCGCCTACAACTGCAGACAAACAGTAGGGTCTCTCCTCCAGTCGCCCTCGGTCTCGGCTCTCGCACTCGCACAGGTGCACTGCCAGCAGCCACCAGCCGACCCCGATGCGACAATGCAAAACGGGCAGGTCCTTGTCTCGCCAAATGCGTCCGTGCACCGCCAGGGTCCCGCTCCGGCCCCGGCGTGCTGCTGCTGGAACTGGAAGTGCGGATCGATCCTGCTGCCGAGTCGCCGAGCCCGTGGCGACCTCCTGTGAGACTGCAGTGAAACCCCTGCGGTCCGCGAGGAATCCCTTGGCGCGGCCCGCGTGCTCACCGGAAAGAAGGGACGTGCGACCAACCAACCCCTCGTCGTCGTCGTCTCCGTGCTCGGTAACGCGCGGGCTCATCAATGCGGGCGATCTCTCGAGCGATCTGCCCGGGCCAAGCACAGGCGGCCGGACGTACAGAGGCCCTACGCGAAACCTTCCACACGATCGAGCGAGCCCGCCACTGATGGCTGATGCCAATCTCTCAACCCCCACCCGTCCTTCCATCCTCTTTGTTTTTGCGTCTTGCTAATCATTGCAATCATTGGCGCCATCTCTGCTTCGTCAAACACTTTTGTTTTCTTTTGCCTGATGAAACTCTTTGCTTTTCTTTTTTTTAACGCTTTTGTCATGCCCTTGTTACCCTTGATTGTTTTCCAACGACGTGTCGAACTCGAACCAAGGATTGCTTTGGGCAGCTGATATAGGAGTAGTATTTTGTTCAGCTCATAAGACAAATTCTTCACGCTGGTGTGTTCTGACGGCTGCCGATACCACTGTCTCATGTCAATCGGCACAGTGGTAAGCAGTGCCAGTGCGAGCCGAGCTCTGCCTATGCTCAGGCTGGCGTTCACAGCGAGTCCAAGGCCGCTCCTACTCTTACACCTGCACTGTTGAATTGCCTCTGTAGTTGTCATCCTGAAGTTACAGACACACGTCCGGGTGGATCCTAGATACAGACAAGTCGATCCTGAAGATCTGAACAGGATTGATCTTTGAGCCGTCTATTCAGGCTTTTATCTGCTGTGAAGGTTAACCTGCAACATGTGCAGGTTAATTACCTCCAAGTTTCGCTTCGCCCCTGCCGCTCCTGCTCCCGGATGTGATGTCTCAAAGTTAAGGCGCCTCACTGACTAATCACTGAGCGGCACTGCGGTGATTACAGGCCTCCGAAGAAACCGTAGTAAATGAGCGATATGTGTAGCTGCACAGCCTTGTCAGCCTTGCATTGCATCCATCTACTCCTGCTGCGGCTGTAGTACAATGCATCCATGTACTATGCATGCAAGCTGTTCCTTGGACACTGGTAGTGTTTACTCCTAGTATATGGCAATGGGCATGTCTGAATCTCGACCCTGAGAAGTGTTTTTTTTTTTCTCGAAAACGACCCTGAGAAGTGTGAAGTTGTTTACTTTCGGCAGTAGGCACTTGGCAGGCATGAGCTTAGAACCATCCACAAAATCTTCGCGAGAAACCAGCGGATTTCAGCAAATACGCTACCATAAACACTTCGCATTTTTTTGTACGGAGTAACAAGTGGTCATACGGGCACACAGCAACAGTGTCTGCAGTAGCTGTAAACACTTCACAAAGTTCGCATTCGACAGGTTGCTGCATGTCCATCGCTGTTGATTGGCTTAACTGAACCCTGCCGCGGCCACTTCTGGCCCCCCAGCCGAAGCTTCTTCCAACAGTAACAAACATGGCTTGATTTCTTTTACAGTCAACAGGTAGATAAAAAATGTTCGGGATCTGCACAGGATTCCCCTGCATCAACCTGTCCTGTCCGTGCACATATACTCCGTACTGAAAGACATGGATGCAAGTTGGGTACGCCGTCGGTACCGTACGCATTGCGTGTGGATTCAGGTGGTTCAGATATGACTACCGACTACGATGGTTGTTGAACACTGTTGGAGGGTATTCGTGAACGGAAGACCCTGCTCGGAAACACAGCAACTCCGTAGAAATGTTTCTGCTCCGTTGCCGGAAGCAGCAAGAGTTTTGCTTGCCATGCAAATAAAATTTCTACTTTCAGATTAGACGGTTCGATCCGTCCTCGAATTCGTTACTGCAACCAAACGAACGGCTTGGACTTAACAGCCGCTCCGTCGCATCAAGCATGCGCTACAAATTTCAACGGCTGTTCTCATAGTTCCATGACGTGAACCGGCGGTGGTTGTCTCCAATCATGCTCCATTGTTTGTTAGGCCATGCCAATTTGCCATGCAGATGGGGCCTTTTTTATCATGGGCCCATACACTGCGCACTGGGACAAATGGCAGTACTGCTCCAGAACCATTTTTAAGGGGTATCCCATGTTCTTGTGGGAGGAGGAAGAAGACGACCTCGGATGATCTTTCTGACGATCCTTTACGTCCTCTGGCCTCTGGAATAATGTGGGTGCTACTACCATGTATATGTGCCCACCGGGCTCGAGTTTGATTGCAATTAGCCGAATTGTCTATCAAATAGCACTGCTAAATTTGGAGATGCAGTTGTGAATGAAAAAGTAGCTATATTTTGTGTGGCCCATGGAGAAATCTCTCATTAAAACTTTCAGAACACTGTAGTTTGCCCTCTACTGCATTGGAGAGAGAACCTCTACAAGTATTTCTCGGAACTGAATTCTGCACTGCACTCACAAACCCTTCTCGTTGCTGGGAATGGAATCTCCAGAGTCTGCGATACTTTCACAGGCCCGTCTCACGGCTCTCTTGTAGTAGAGCGGTAGAAATGTTTGACGGCTCGAAGCAGCAGTGGCATTGCTAAGCGTTTTAAACTTGCTAGGCTTTTTGTCTTCAACTAGTCATGGTTGTCCCCTAGCTAGTTCTGCAGCCTTGCGAGGCTCCCCCATGCAAGCTAGTTCTGCCAGCCTTTCTACAACTGCGTTAGGCTAATTACACAGTTTTGTTGTAAATCACGAGACGAATCCCTTAATCCTAGTTTGGGCCACGATTGGACAATATTTGTCAAATACAAACGAAATGCTAACAAACTTTTTCTAACCGTTTGCATCTAAACAAGGCCTAAACAAGTAAAGAACCAAAAATACGCAAACAGCACCAAAATGTCAAGGAGGAACAAACTCAACCAGTGTAAGCGGTGAAGTACAAGGAATTTACTACTGTATCAGCAGTTCAGTGGTGAACACTAATTGATGATGAATTTTCAGAAACAAAAGGAGAAAAGAGAGGGAAGAACTTGATCAGAGTATTAAACTGTTTTTCACTTTCTTAGAATAAATTATACTGAACTGAACTGTCCAGTGATTGAGGAAGCAAAGTTTCCCTCTCGATACTAGATTTTTTTTGCAAGCGTACTGAAATGCAGAGCAAGTAGGACTGTTTTCAATCCGATCTTTTTACTGAAATGCATGTGCCCTGGAAACTTTAAAATGTAAACGCACGGTGACAAAAGATCATCTTTGTTTAGTTGGTTGCAACTTTCATGCAACTTTCAAAGGCTTTCCCATCACATCAATTTCTACCCGCATATATGGCAGTAAATGTTAGTAAAAAAAATAACTAATTATATGGTTTAGTTGTCTTGAATCTTTTTTTGAGCCTAGTTGGGTCACGATTGGTCTGAAAATCTTCTGTAAAGAAACTTTCTCATTAACTAGTACAAATTCAAGTACCCTTGATGTCTTGAGGAGTTGGTCTGATCAAGCGTATAGATTAATACAGTAGTAAACTACCAACGTTACAACCTACAGTAGCTAAGACACTGGAGTGGATGGATACCACACTATGCGATTGACCCATAAGCATCTGAACTCGAATACTACACAATACAGTGAATACCTACCATTTATTGCACCAGTATTACACTGCTACTGTTGTATACAGTCTCTCTCCAACCATGAAGAGTTGCAGAAGTAAGACTCGCTACGTACTATTCAAGAAACAACAGGCAAAGACCCGAAATTAGTTGTCAGTCAAATGTCTGAATTGATTCTTGTAGCACATCGGCCTCGGATGCTCGACCAACTTTAATTCCTCAACAAGACTAATGAAAAAATGATGATATATACACTTGTTTACCACCTGGTACATGTGAACAGTATAGTCACACTCACTATTTTCTCCACATATCATAAGAGTACAAAGGCAACCATACGGCAACAACCTTTTTGTGCGCTAGATGAGTGTCATTTAATTCAAACTTAACAGCTTGAGTATGTAGCATGTAGCCCATGTACCCAGCACCCGTGTTTTTTTAGCAGGCACCAGAGTTGATTTCCAGGTTACGCCCATAGCATATCAGTTACGGTTACAGTTCACTACGGAGTACCTGGTAGGTACAGTGCACAGGTGTTGGGCTCAACCAAGCGCTACTGTATGATCGAGGTAAAGAGGAGGACTGACGAACAGCATGGTTGGTTTCACAGGATCGGCAAATATCTGCATACCTAATTTAGGATCACTAACAGGAATGTAATTACGATTTACAACCACCACTCTCGGATACGTTTAATTCACCATGCAAGAGTGGCGTTGTATTCTGCATGCATGAGCTCTGCTACACCTTGACGTCAGAGACGAGGGTGACCCAGATATGCTCGAACACCTCGACGATGAGGTCGTGGTACTCGGCGGCGTTGAGGGACAGGTAGCACGCGAGGAGGTCCTCGAGGTCGGCGGCGGTGCGGATGTCGTTCTCGGTGATCATCTCCTCCATGGACTCCCGGAAGTCCCGCCTCGGGTCCCGCGACGTCTTCACCACCGCGAAGCTCTCAGCCAGCGGCGGCGGCTTGGTCCGCGCCGGCGAGTGCGCGGCCGTCGTGGGTGACTTGCACTTCTTGGACGACGCTAACCGCGGGGTGTTCGCGCGCGTCTTGAGGCGGCGCGCCGACGACGACGACGACACGGACCGCCTCGGCTTGACGAGCCTGCTCTGTTCGGAGACAGGCGAGGCTCGTCGGGTCGTCGCGTGTGCGGGGACGTCGATGTGCTTGTCCTCGAGCTGGCACACGTCGTGCTCCCTCCTCGCCGGCTTGGTCACGATCGGCGGGAGCGTCTTCTCGGGCCTCCTCTTGGTCCGCAGGTCGATGATAATATCTGTGGCGGAAGTGATCACTTTGCCGTCGAGCTTGTCGTGAGCGCGGACGGCGACCGTCGTCGGTTTCTTCACGTACTCGCCGTCGTCGTCGTCGTCGTCGTCGCTGCTGTACCCGACGAAAATGTCGCGGCGGCACGGCGGGGTGTCAGGCGCCTCGACCACCACGAGCTCGGTCCGGCGACCGCAGCGGCAGGCGGTGACGGAGGCCGGCGAGGACGCGACGCCGCTGCTGCTGCTGGCCGAGGTCGGCGGCGCCGCCGCCAGCTTGACGGACCGCCTCCGGTGGCTGTGGCGCCGGTGCCTGGACCGGCGCGGCGGCGACAGCTGCAGCGGCGGGAAGCGCGTGTCGGAGGCCTTGGCGTGCAGCGGTGAGCGGACGACGAGGTGGTCCCCGCCCGCGGCGTGTAGTAGTGGGACGCCCTGTGCGGGAGCCACGCCGCGGTGGCGGTGCCGTGGCCGCCGGCGCCGGCGCCGGCGCCGTGCCTCGGCGTGCTCGGGGGCGGGCGCAACGCGGCCACGCGGGGCTGGCCACCGCCGCGGCACCCCCGCCCCGCGCGCGCATGTCGCGGAGCTTGAAGAACCACGCGTTCGGGATCATGTCTGACAGCCGGAACTTGTGCCGCCCCATGGCTGGCTCTGGCTCTGGCTCCTACAGAGGAGAGGAGGAATGCGCGCGCGGGGTGAAGTGAAGCACAGCTCTCAGCGGCAAGCAACAAGGCTGCGCTGCGAGTGCGCGTGCGCTGGTGCTGTGCTTCTTCTCTTTGGTGGCTTGCTGTTCTCGCTTAGCTTGCTCTGTAAGGAGCAGAGGGAAGATGAGGACGAGGCGAGGCGAGGCAGAGCAGGGGCAGGAACGCAGAAAATGGCGCGCAGTGCAAGTGGAGGGAAGCGGGAGGAGTCGAGGTCGAGGAGAGGAGGGGAGGGGACGCGAGGCGCCTTTTGTCCTCGCGCTCGCGCTCGCGCGTCGCCTCACGCCCCGGGCGTTCCTCCCATTCCCCTATGCGCGCCGCGCGTGGACCCCCACACCGGATACGGACGACGCTGGAAAGCCACCGCGCCTCATCCCGTCCCGGACCCGGAGACACAGCAGGGTCATCGCTCCTCATCACTGCACAAGGCCAGGGGGGCTCCGGCTCCCGCTCATGTCAAGCCAGGCAGAAACCGCGCGAGCGCGACGCAGAGCCACACGCCACGCACGAAGGTACTGTATCATCTCCTCCTCCTCCGACTGGGCGTTCGCTGTTCGCTCGGGCTACGAAGATCAAATCAGATTGTACTGCATGTACCACTGTTTGGATCGCATTCTTTCTTTCTTTTTAAAAAATAAAATTCGGAAGAAAACGAGAGACTGTGTTCTTGTGGCGATCGATCGATCGGCCGACGTGAAATGAAAGGCTGGTGAATTATAGTTCAGGGATAGGGGGATGGCGGGCGCAGAGTGTTGGTCGGAGGTGAATGGGCGGGCCTGCTGCACGCATGCAGACGCAGTAGATACTCCTACTACTGCTAGATAGGAATGGCAGCCTTCTTCCTGTGTCCTCACTCTTCGCTCCCCATCCGGCTTTCAATTATTATGCGCGTCAACAGTGTTCCTTGTCCGGGAGTCGTCGCTGCTGTTTAATATAATAATTAATCGTTTTATTTCCATCGATCCTGCGATGCCACCAGCAGCGCGACAGTACGGAGTTGCCCCGTGCAGCCGTGCTCGTGCAAGTGCAATGATCTATCCATCATCCGTCGTCGGTGCATGGACATCACAGCACCCAGGTTCACGTTGTACTACCATGAAGCACCTGGAGAAGGTTCACGTTGATAATAATCGAAATCTAATGTCTGTCGTGCGCGCCTTTTTGGGGGCGCTTGGTCAAAACTTTGCTGTGCAAGTGGATTCTCTGTGTTCCTTGGCTTGTCACGTAAGACACGCCTGGGCGGGCGCCTGTCGTGATTCTCAGTGCATACTGTTTCGGCAGGACCACGCTGTAAAACTGAACCGACAGTGTCTTACGGCGCAAGTGTGGCTGAGATTTCCCTAGTCAACACGAGTCACCGCTTCACTTCTTCGTCGTCTGTTCCGACAGGTGGCACTGCTTTGTCTCTGATAAAAGATCTATTGTGGTACCTAAACGCAAAATGAGTTTCTATTATAACAAATACTATAGTCTTTGACACAGTAACTATGTGAACCTATTTTAAATGGCAGGAGAGACATAGTCTAAATCTGATTATCCTTTCTTATAGAGACCCATTTGCAAAAAATAGTGTCTTTTGGTCTTATTGTTAGAGAAAAGTAAAAATAGGCAGTGAATCCTTTGCTTGTAGCGTTATCCAAAGGACGAATATGTCTTATATTTTTAGGTCGTGGTTGCTGAAAACAGTTTATATTACCTTTGAGAAGATGCATCGTGTACTACTAGGATGTCCATACGGTATTAGTGAGAAGGGATTCACGACTGCTTGGTGCTTCGATTGATCAAGGCAATATGCATGTCCAAGAGACAAAAAATGATTCCTTTTTATATATAACAATAAAAAGCGAGACGAGATGTTGCAATCATATCATCATCCAATCCCCAAATCAAGGTACTATATGCAATTTTTCAATGGAATATATTCCTTCCTCTGGAAAACATGGTATCCGGTTATCCACGATTGATTACATATAAAATACAGAGGTGGTGGAGCCGCGTTTTCCTCACCGTCACCGGCTGCATGGCATGGCACCTCACCGCACGGGGGGCAAGGCCGAATGCCGATCGCGTGGGCAGCGACGCCGACGCCTCATCCGCCAGTCATCCCTCGTCGCCCGCGCACGGACGCGTCGCCTAGGAAAATCACTCAAGATCAGGCCGCCGTCGCCGGGGGGCAGCACGAACGCGGCCCGCGGGATTATTTTACCCGGCCTGTCGGGCGTTGCGGTGAGCGGCCGCGGCAGCAGCATCGCGCACCTCTCCTCCCCACAGGCCCTAGCTGGTTTGCCTGGTTCCCCATGCCCCCGCCGCATTACGCGACGGCAAGACACCATTAGTTTAAGCTCCCCCATGCCATCTTTCCCGGGCATCCTAATTAACTACTACTGGCTCGCGGTGTCGCGCGCTCACCGGTCAGTCTCAAGATTCGGCATGCCCGGCCGGCGGCCCTCCGGTTGACAATGAGAGGGTAGCAGGCACAGGGCACACATCACGTAAGTATATATAATTAAGGAACCCACTTGTTGGCGTCGAAACGAAGCCTGATAAAATGGCTGCAGACGATCGAGCCGGGGCGTCGCTGTGATTAAGGCCTGTCCTGTTTTCGTCACGAGATTAGCGTGTCCTGATGGATTCGTTCGACGTCACCGGCCAATTAGAAACGTAGTACGTGGATGGAAGGTGCATGCATGGCCCGGGGGGTTGGGGGACAGCGCCGGTTGGAGCCATAGCGCGTACGTACGTCCGCCGGGGCCGTGTCCTTTACTCCCGGCTGGTGATGTGGACCTAACACCTGCTGCTGAGCTGCGACACATTACATACATACTACGCATAGTAAATACGGAATACGGATGCCAGTACGTATAGCCAGCGTCTTCAGCCGGATGTCGTAGTGGTCATGCCCTCCTGGGGATTATATATGATTATATGTATAATAATGAGATAGGAATGAAACCACGAACAAACTTGGGTCCTTAAAATGTGCCGGGACCAATGGTGCAGATAGAGATTTATCCATCCAAGTATCATTTGCAAGAAACATGAACCATGCATGCGGCATCTTGCTGGTACAAGAAACAAAAACGGTGGAAAAGTTGGGCCAGCGCCGGCAAACACACGAGGCCTTGTCAAAGTGAATGAAGGAACACCTGATGGCACGTACTATACGTACTAGTAGTACTATACTAGTAGCATCCGTACTCGTGTATATACTACCAAAATGTACTGGCTGTGGTAATAGGCTCGTAGACGGCGAGATGACAATTCCTGTCGTCTGAGTAGGCTTTGACCTGACGTGCCAACACACGTGCGAGGCCGGCCATAAAGGCGTGCGGGAGACTGGGGGCGACGCGCCGACGCGGTACAGCCGGGCCGGCGACTCCGGGCCGGCTATTCAATGACAAAGGGCGCCGCAGCAGCCAAGCCGGAGCTCCGATTGATCTCCTGTTAATAATCTTTTAATTTGCCTCCTTTTGGTGTCCAGCTCACCATGCATGCCGGTGGTACAATTCTAGTATATTTCTTCTCGATCGTTGCCAATTACCATTCCATTGCTCGATCGGAGGTTGTTATAATTAGCCCCAAAATATTCTTGGCCTCTAGTCAATCGTCATTAGTCTCCATGCTTCACAGTCTCCCCTGAACAATGGCGACCCATCCATCCTTGGTTGTGTGGGTTCCGTCACAGAGCAAGGCAGCACTGAAGTCCTCGCGGCGATGACACGATAGAAAAGGACCGGCAACTGTTCGCGGGGGGCGTTGTGTGACGCTGATTCGATCGCAAGGGCTGGGCCCCTGCCGGCCGGCGACCAACGAAAGGGGCGTGTGTCACGGCGGCATGGCGCCATGATTGTTCCAGCATTGATGCCGCTGAATGCTGATGCTACGACGATCCGACGGGGAATCAATCAAGCGGCCGGGGACATCGCTACGAGGCACGCCATCATGGAGATTGCGGCACCTGAGGTCCACATGACCACATTGCTTCAGCGGCCTGCTCAAATGCAATTTGTTTCCAAGTGACCATTCACCTTCAACTATCAAAACCATTGATTGAATCTGAAATACTCTTGCCGGGCCACTCATCTGATAGCTGCTTAGCAAGCAGAACTGTCCATTATAATACTAGACTGAAAAAGGCTGCAGCAATTGTATGCAGTGTTCTTTTGATCCGGAAGGTCAAGGGGTAGTACAGGCAGTGCCCAGAATCCAGGCATTATGCACGAGTAATTGGAGATCCTAGATTAATTACAATAACCACCTAGAGCTTGATAGAAGTTGCTTTCTAGAGCTGAACTCATCCGGGTTAAAAGCAAAGTCAGGCCTTCTCGGGGCTCAATGTCAGATTGTCAGTGATTCACCTTGTACTTATCGGGAGACAGCCGGGTCAAGCAAAGTAGATAAACAAATCACCTCTATAATTGAGGTCTTGATGATACCGTGCACGGTGCACATGGTTACTTTCAAGCTAGCTAATGCAGGCGCCGAGCAGAGCTCAGCCTGGAAACAGTATCTCCATCTACTGAAAGTAAGGATCCCATGCACAAATGTCCCCTTTCAGAGAATCAAATACATGGACAGGAAGTCAGGAAGACCATGCTCAAGTATGCACCCCCACCCCCAACCCCCACCACACCCCACACCCCCCCACCCCCCCCCCACTTCCTGCGTAATCATGCAAAGTGTTTCTGTGCTCCACAAATATCCCTTTTTGTGAACTTCAGGTAAACCAGCCACGCAGCCCAGTCCTCAGTCACCAGCTCCGGCAATCCCTCTTCCTCTGCTTCCTGGGCCACACATAGCGCTGCAGGCAGGCAGCACGCAGCGCCGTCCTCATGTCTGAAGCCTGAACACGCCCACGTCGCACTGGGCCAGAATTCCCCTCTCGTTTCAGCAGGCCTGCCTTGCACCACGTAGCCTTGTAGCCACCACAGAACGGACGCAGCTGCCGCTGCTTGTCTGCGTCCCAAATGCTTGAGTCCTCCATATATAACGGCCCGATCGCTGTGCGAGCCGAGCCTGCAGAAACCACTTTCTTTCACCTGAACTCGTGAAGCAATCAATGGCCATGAGGGCTCTTCCGATGACCCCTTCCAAGAGCTCCTCGTTTGGAGCTCACCAAATCAGGCCGATCAGTGGTAGCCCCAGATCATCAGTTCGAGCTTATGCAAAGGGAAAGGAGGAGGGCGACAAGCAGTCCCTGTTGGGAAGCATCACCGAGGCGCTGGACTTCTCGCAGGTCCGGTCGGAGAAGGATGCCGAGCTGCTGTATGAGGCCAGGGAGTCCACCAAAGCTGGAGGGAGGATGACGAGGGAACAGGTATGGAAATGGAACCGCTAGCTGATGCAAATTTGCAAAGCAACTGCAAAACGATAACCATCATCAGTAGTCTGATATTTTTTTTTTTCCATACGCTTGTTTGATTTGAAATGAAGTACGGAGCACTGAGGCGGAAGATTGGTGGCACCTACCAGGATTTCTTCAAGTCATACGTTGACGGTATCTGATCTCTCTACCTTCCTCATGAGAATAATTAAATGCCGATATCCTCAAAAAATAAAAAATGCCGACTGAATAATTGCGTTATTGTCTACTGATATTCAGATAAACACTGCATGACTGAATAAGCTGTATAGTGTGATAGGTTAAAAACAATTGCAGCATGATGAAAATAGTGCCTATTACTGAAAATATATTATCACACAGAGTTTTGGTTATTCTCTTTTGAACAAGAGAAAGAATATTAAGTTACTGAATACTGACCAATCAAATTGGTTTCAAATTCAGTCGATGGGCAATACGTGGAGGAGGGTTGGGTCGACAAGACCTGCAAGATCTGCAAGAAGGACACAAGGGGGGAGCCAAGACAGGTTGACAAACTAGGAAGATATGCCCATGTGGCATGTTTGGAGAACCCAAAACCAGCAAACTTCTTTGCCAAAATCTTCGCCAGATGAACTATATATAATTTGTTTCACTCATGCTTAGATACAATAGGTAGTGTACTGGCTTCAAAAGAGCAAAATTTCGTTGTAAACAATTTTCCAAATGAATTGGTATATATTAAGCATCAGAGCATTCCATAGTTCAATTTCTTCTATGTATTCAAGTATATCTTGATCGACGCCATGATCCAGAAAGATCAGAATTCAGAACAAACTACTGAAAATGTTTACATAGTAGCATAAAACTTTACAAGTTAGCACTCTTGAGTCATCTATTACCTCATGTTCCTAGTCATAATACAGGAGCTTCCAACTGTAAGCTTATTTATAGAACTATGGAGTACTATATAGAGCTACTGCATTTTGCTTACCTAATGCTGTAGTTATATAATGTGTTTATGAGTCTCTTGTGTTGAGCATGGACAGGTAGACCCTGCACCTGATGACAGTGCATCCGATCTTAAAGCCCGGCATTACTGTAAACCCAACACTGATCTTTGCTTCCTCTGTGGTTAGCTTAGCTGGTACACTTTCCATGTGCTTCTTTTGAAACTGAACGCCACTCTTGACAAAGAACATCTCAGGCCTTGGTTTCAATAAGCGAGCAACTGTGAGCAATGCCCAGACATATCTAGCCATTCTTGCGAATGTCCGGTAAAATTGTGTCCTTGGATGGCCGCCCATCTCGACAAATGCTCTGTGGTCCAAATTCCCAAAGAAGGATTCCTCCATATTACTTGGTACAGCAACCAGATACTTTTCTCGGCAGAATTTTCCAAAGTTGGAATTTGGGGACTCAACAAGAGAATCAAATGGGTCCTTGAAGCTCATAACATGGTAAAATGAATCCATGGAAAAATACTCCTCTTTGCTCACCGTTAGCATTGCTCGAGCAAAGTACGCCTCAACACAATACTTCTTGTGAGTCCTTTTCTCAAATACAACAGATTTATCGACTGGAAACTTGGAGTAGCTGAGGTCCCATCCAGAAACTTTCATGGAACTGATGACGAGTTTCGTGAAATCATGTATACACTTTGATGAATTTTCAAACAACTCAATGAACATATCGATTGACCCCACTTTACCGATGTCAAAACTTATTTCTCTGTGCATTTGCAACGCTCTCTGGTCAACTTTCTCCTTCAGTTCCATATTTCTCCTTTCCAGTTCTTCAAACTCTGCTCGCAACCGAACAAGTTCAGAATCTTTCTTGCAGATGTCAGCCTGCAACTCCAGAGCAAGCTTTTGATGCTCATGAATTCTTGAGCTCACACGAGACTGGTACATTGGATTGCTCCACTTGTTGGCACCAAAATACAGATCTTTAAGCCCAGCTGCCTCTTCAAGCTCTGACACAAGATGCTCACCGGCGACCGCAATCTTTTCAGGATTATATGGCTCATGTGCTAGTGTTTGCTGAACCTTGACATAAGCCAGCTTCAGACCGGAGACTGCATCAAGAAGCTTCTCAACAACCGCTTCCTCATAGCGGGCAGTGGAAGTTCCAGAGCAACTCTCATGGTCAGAGACTTGATGCGGATATATTTTCAGGTGTCCACCGTCTTCACTGCTGCCCCCGGTGCTGCCGGCGTTGGGCTTCTCGCCGACGTTCTCCGCCACAGCGACGGAATGCACCTTGCAGATGTCCGTGATTCGCAGGAGCAGGTTGGAAGACGTCCTCCTCATCTTCCCCTTTGCCGGCTCGAATTGGGTTGCCCGCTCCATCTCCAAGATCAGATTCCGTCGTGCAAGAGGAGACTGAGTAGCGTACGACTCCGAGTCTTGCGATCTTCAGTCTGCGTGAGACAAGAAGTCAAACGAGCATAGATTCCAAGAAAGAAAGATCGCGGTTTCCGAACATGTTTATTTCGATCGAATCAATGCCATGAACATGGAATGTGGATTAAAGATTGCGTCTAGCCGATTGGCGTCCAGGGTAAGGAAACAAATGCAAAAACAATCCAAGAATAGAACAGGCTAATCTGCCCTGCATAGTATTCTGTAATGAGGAGTATACCTTTTAGCCGGCGGGTCCTGAAACTCCAGGAACTGCTAGCCTTGCGCATCTGAACGGATCCAGGAAGTGAAAAGCCTGCCAAGAATAGGACCCAGCGAGAGAGATAATGAGATCGCCCAGAATCTTCAGGGATCCAAGACTCGAAGTGATGGGGCTCTCACTTATTTAGTGGCAGAAGCAGAGAGGGTTTTGGGTGGGGGAGGGAGCGAGAGGGAGGCAACGACCTCGTGGGCTCCAATGGATTCGAACAAAGAAAGTGGGGAGTGGTAGCCAGACAGCCAGGTGGGGGAGGGGAGTTTCTTTTTTACTCGTATTCAGAGAGTCTCGGAAGAGACGTGGGGAGTTTCTTTTGTAATCCCAAGAGGCCGAGGGATGCTGCCGACCGAAGGAAGCGGGGCCTTGGAAAACCCTAGCTAGTAGCCGCGCTGCCGTTGGCTCTGGCGCCTTGTTCGTCGCCTCTGACCAGCCTCCAGTAGTAAAAGGCAGTAACCGCAGATCATCTTTTTAATTTCAGGCTCTGTAACTGCAGATCTGATTTCTCAGCTTCTATTCCAGATCATGCAATGGGATAGAAGGGGAATATTCAGACCTTCAAAGTTCAGAGGCGAGTGGTCACGTTGTTGCAATTAAGAAAGGGTTTATGAAAGGTGAAAACTGACCTTGAGCCAGCTACGCTTGGTTGAATAAGTTCGGTCTTCAGTGCCCTCTCCAAAACATAATGGTAGGTATTCAGTGCCACATTTAGAGCGTCCTCGGTATTATTGTAATTGATCTTGAAATCATGAATGACCGAATTTGCTCTGCTCACCCAGACAATGCTGGTCATGGTAGCAGCAATAGGGGAATGAAGTAGCTGCAATATAGGGGAATAAACAAGCTCGCGAATCGCGATCCAAATTGGGTGAAGAACTGAAGATACAAGAAACGGACAACCCAGACTTGCCTTATGAAAGCGACCCAAAGTTGCTGTTATCCCCTTTCCTTCCAAATTGAAAACTCAAAGCAAAAAGGATTTCTTACTTTAAAGTGCAAAAGCCCTTGCTAATTTGCCAATCATAAGTCGTTTGAGATGGCAAGTAATGGCATCCACGCAACGTCCAACTGTAAATGTTGCAAAGCTCGTGGTGTCTTCTTGCTTAAGAGTAGTACTAACAATTAACAAACGCTCGTGCTTATGACGGCACATTAGTTAGGTCGCAATACGGAGTAGTATCCATTTAGCCCATGCCTTGCCCTGTCACGGTGCTCCGTATTGAATACTGTAGTACTACTGATCAATACTAGTCGCGCGTCGGTTGGCAAAAGATACGGGATCACAAATTTCGCTTTGAGATACGCTTGTTTTTCGGTATAATACTAAGGGCGTCCCAACAATCTAGCTAGCTTTATCCACGTCGGAATACAATTCATCCGTTCAACAATTATAGAGCAACACAAATATTTAAGTAAGTATTAGTGTTTGAGTAAAGTACATTCATCATACAACAATTTGATAGGTTTATGTAAATTAGTCCAACAACTATAAACTGCTCAAATAAATGCAATAACTTGACAATTGATGCGTGTATAGTACAAGCACTTCTAGTAGATAGAATATAGAGTCCCTAGAATATATACTTACTACATATTAGGTGCTAGGGTTAATAGAAGGTTTGCGACACGTGTATTATACGGTGGAATTGTTTAAAATAATTTTGGTAACGATATTATAGGCATCATGAAACAAACAAGTGCTTCATAACACGCCACACATAAGCCAATAATAATGGAGCTTTATTACCAAGAAGTTGGTGCCGCTTCTCGTGAATATAGTTAGTATCTATTGTTCTCGAACTTTAATCCTCAAATCATGTCAATGTAGATTTTTCCCATGGGAATGATCGTTGGTTTACACCATGAATATGGTTTTAAAAATATTACACTTGTTTGACTGGTTTGAGTGTTTCTTTGTTTTTGCACCTTCCTGGCCAATATATACGATCGTGCAAGTTTATGTTTTTATTTATTTAAAGGGGATCAATGGTTTGTTGTTAGGTACTAGAGTGATAGAATAGGGTGTTCGTAGGATAATGATCATGGTTTATTGTGCAAATATTGCTATTCCAATTTTGTTAATAAGTAAACTAAATAGAAATATTATATCTTATTTGTCCAAGATTAATGGTTGAAAATTTCTACTACAATTATGACCATATTTTGTAAATTGCAACTAATCTAATATTGTTTAGGATTGATTTGGGATGTTCATACTGAAAAGATTGTCCACTGCACTAATTCTAGCGTCTACCTGTTAAAGTATGCATTTTGCCATATTAGCAATTTTTGCACATCTTCGCAAAAAAAAAAAGGTACCAATTTGCCAGATTGTCATATTTATATGATTTTATAAGTTGATTTGCATTCACCTATCAAATTGTTGTATGGTGGTCGTAGTTTACTCGTACTGCTTAATTTTTTTTTTATAACATCCTAAAAAAGATGAGTGAAGGACTGGACGGAGGGACGCACACGAGTAGGCTCTCGCGTGGTGTGCTAAGTGCTCTTTGGGCACACAAATCAACAAATCGGTCTGGTGAGGAATCCGTCGCTAGCGTCTCGAGTTTCTTTAGTGCGCACTCTCTCTTCCATGTCTCCTGGCTCCAAGGTAGATCGTTCGGGATGTCCTCAAGTTTTGTAATTAGTTTCGTACTCCTTTTCCAACTAAATTTTGAATCTAATCCGCAGAGGAGCTCTTGGCATGGAATCCGACCGAGTCTATTTACTGTCCTCAATGAAAAGGTTTATCGAATCGTAATTACAGGCTTAACCGAAACCGTAAGCCTGCTTCTCAACTTGCCGCATCCAAGGGCACACATTTTGCTACGCAGCACGACAACATCCGATCGCCAATGGCTGGTGCGATATTCCTAGGCGTCCTCGCGGGTCTGATGGTCCTCAGCACCATCTTCTGGACCGTGCGCCATTGCCAGGATGGCGCGGGAAGCGCCAAGGGTGGCGGCGGCGTTTCGTCGGCGACAGGGCAGCGAGAAGCGCTGCTGAACAAGAACAAGGACGACGACGTCGTCATCGTCGTCCCTCGTCAGCCGGGTGGGGGCGGCCATCAGCTGGGGGGCCCGGAGCCGGAGGAGCCGAGCGACGGCGACGGCGACGTGGAGCTGTGCGCGATCTGCAAGGCGCGGCTCGCGGACGCGAGCTGGGGCCGGTGCCGGCGCCTGCGGCCGTGCGGGCACGTCTACCACGCGGACTGCATCGGCCTGTGGCTCCAGCGCAAGTGGATCTGCCCCGTGTGCCGGGCTGCCGTCGCCATGTCGCGGGCCGAGATCCTCGACGCGGTGGTGTGACCCGGTGCCGTTCGTGCCGGGCCGGGGCCAGGGGCCCGGGGCCATGGCCATCGAACGGTGTCGGTGCGCGCACGGTGCGGCTGGTTACATGTTCGTTCGTGTGCGTGCGCAGAGGGCAGAGGCTCTTTATGACGGAGTTAATGCGTTGAAAGGAGCATTACTGCATTATTAGGTTCCTACTATATAGGTAAGTGCAGGTCAACGTTCTATTTATTCTTCCCAAAATTGTGTGAGACCGTAAAATTATCCTTTAATCTTCTTTTCCTTCGTCTGCATGGGGCGAGCTTGGAGCAGCCAGCCCTTCTCTGTCTTCTTTTTCCCAAAAATAGATATCTGAAATAATAAATTTCTATATTTTTTTTAAATTTTTTTTGTCAAACTTGTAAATAGCTTCACTTGGATAATAACACCTAGCTTATAGGCCATGCAGCGTACAAAGTTTATACTGGGCTTACTCGGCTGACGAAGCAATGCTCTTGGGCCGCCTGACGAGACGGCGCTAGGCTGGTTAGGCCATGTCGGGCCTCCGCATTACCTCCATCCAGATCCAGCTATCGGATACGCTGAGAAAAATTTCCTAAAAAAAGGATACGTTGAGAAAATAGCCCGTTTTTCCATTTCAATTATTGATTAAAAAAATTATAGGACATAAAAAGGTCCCTGCGTTTAATTGAAAATAAAAAAAGAACAGTTATGTGTATCTCTAACTTTTTTTTTCTTCGAGTTCAAAGTTGGAACGTTACAAATAAATAGGAATAAATAGAAGTTCCAGGACAGCGTTAGATGGATGAAATGGTGAGTGACTGCATTGTGCTGTTGTTATCCCCGACATAGGTGGCCCTAGAAACTTTAGAAAAGTTACCAGTTTCAAAGAAATTCTAATTCTGTTGCCCTGTATATGTTATTCAATGCAGGGGAAAATATGTTGTTTAGGTTTTGTGTTTAGTTAGAAAACTAGTAAGATGATCCAGAGTGTAGCTAGTCTTTTTTTTGTCATGGTAGTATTTGACTCTAATAATTTAAAAATATTTTTTGAAAAATTGTTTTTCTTTATTTTCTACTATAGCTGCCCTCTCTCTATGAACCTTCTGTACAAAATCCATATACTTACTATGAACCAATTTCATAGTTAAAAAATCTAGCTGATTCCTCTTGTTTCCTTTTCCCCACTCCCTATTTGACTGTTGTGAGATCCGTGTCGAGGCCAAATCAAGGTTGCCCTCATTTTTTTCTTGGTGAGATTCATTCTTCGATAAACATTCAAGTTTCTCAAATGTTTGATTCCTTGCCATTTGCGAGTTTTGTTATTATAATCATATATCCTCTCTTGTGGATTCAGTTGCCTTGATAAAACAATGATGTTAATGCTATTCGTCGAAGTATTAGTGTTGTTTAAACAGTAAATAAAGATTATGTCATGACGTTCAAACGGCCAGAAAGGATTAAACGGCCTAAATGGAATGGAGGAATACATGATTAGATGGACTAAACGTTTGTTTAATTTACTGTTTAGTTAATAAATGGGTATTGCACGGGACAACGAGACTTCAACCACCACATTGCCGCTTAACTTGGCAATGAAAATATATGACGATGAGGGGAATTTAATTTTTCTTCCTCACATCTTTTACTTACTAGAATACTTATGTTTACATGTATAAATAGATATCTGATTTTACATGCATAAATATGTATATTTAAGTAGTATTATACTACACAATTATTTAGACTGTTTAACAGCGTCTAAACATCATCCAAACCATTTGAACGGTAAACAGAAGGTGAAAGACCGTTTAGTGTTAATATAACACCTTTAACGTGACCAAAATTTAATCGACAAACTAGCCTGTCAGCAGTATATCATTAAGTAGTAGATAGTAGAACACAAGATGGATGTCTCGAGATAGCCCTTAAAATAACTGCCATTACAAGGCTGTCCCAGCTTACATAATCTATGATCATTTGGTCTACCCAATCCGCTGCTCCACCTGCCATTTTTTATCGGCAATTCTTTTGCCGTCTTAGTATTTTATCTCAATTCTCCTTGGTTTGTTGTCAAATGTCAATCAAGTGATGGGTGAGGATGGTTGGCATGTTAGAATTTTTTCTTCTTCTGAGGGAGATATATTTAGTTTTAACAGTTGAACTATTGGTTCTGTACTGGGCGTCAAACGTGCATGATATAAGCAACTCAAACGAGAAAACGACTCTCTTTTTTTTTTAAAAAAAAAAAAAAAAAACTGAATGCCAGAAAATCAGATGGTACGTGCAGTGCAGGCCCAGAAAAGTCTGCTTCCCTGTGTCTGCACCCCCGATGACTGCTGATGCAGTATCCTGAAAAAATACGCAGAATGTACTCAAAGTCAAGCATTATTTCAATGTTCAGCGTCTTGGAACATAACTCCAGTAGAGCATTCCACGGACAGCACATCATCTGCAACTGAAGAATACAGCAGCAGCAGCAGCAGATGCACTTTTCTGAATGGCGCCACGCCAGAAGCTCGTATTCATCTCTTTGGAAGATAAGACGATGACGTTCACTTGAGTTCTCAGTGAAAGGGACGCAAGTTGACAAAGCCGAGATTATTACTAGCAATAAACAATCAACATGCATGTAGACCACTCTGAGTACTGAAAGCTGCTGCTTAGAATATATGCTGTCTGGATAATCACAAAATCGAAACAAGTTGATAAAACGATAAGGCTGGGGCTGGGCAGGGCCATGGTAAAATTAAAGAGAAAATATCTAAGATGGCTGACTGGCTGAGCATTTGGCTCGGCACGCCAAAATGGCATTCGAGCTCGATCTGGCCCCTATCGTCTATCTTCACATGTCACGCTTGTTCCTCCATTCTGTCTGATATACGCCGAGTGTCCGATGTGATTGTGATGTCCAGAAAATTCTCACTCGCGAAACCTAGTCCTGCAACCTACGTGTAACACTAACAGAGTTACAGGCACGTAGCTGAGTGACGAACTAGGAGCACAAGGTAGCTCACTGGAACTGGAATTCATCCATGATGCGCAGCTGTCCTGCTCGTCGTCAACACCGTAGCAATAATCTCGAGTCTTCGACCGCAGGGAGTAACCAGCAAGCTCCTTTCTTGAAAATCTGGGGCGCCTTAACCGAAGCTAGCGCCACAAACTCCCGGTTGTCCACACGTCGCAGTGCCGTCAGCAACGATGAACAGCACCAGATTACTCGAGTAATGCGGTTCGTGACGCCGGTGAGGCTGCTAGCTGGTCAGTCCCGTGCGGCCATGGCCATGCCTTGCGCGTCCAGCAAGCTGCAGGAAATGGCGTGGCTCCGGATCAGCGTCTCGTCTCGATTCGGCGAACGACGCCCGGATCACCATCGGGAGCTTGAAAACGACTGAAACGTGTGGGGAAACCGGCAAATCGCGCCGAATTTCAACGGGACTTAACTCGCGGCTGCCATATTTGTGGACGAACAGGGTTTGAGTGGCAGACTGGAAGTGGCCGCTGCCCGCGCCACGACGCATATCATCCGCCACGCCGCCTCCGGCTTTGCGGCTGCAAAAACGACATGTTTCTGGTCGTGTGGTTTTCGGGAGCTCCGGAGGAGGCTGCATAAGCTGTGGCCAGTCCAAAAAGAAAAGCAAGATGCTGCGAGTCATTACTCAACCTCGCAGCGATAGTGATAGTGATAGTGCTACTGACCAAATTTGCCATTCGGAAATCAGACTTTCTTGATAAAACAAAGACAGAGACTAACCGTATGAAGATATTCAGCATTACTTTTTCCTTTTTGACTCGACGAGATAGTTGGGTTTACAGCTACGAACGATGGTTCGGGTATGATGCCACTTATATATCGCATTGTCTCCTGCTGCTCAGCTTCTGTTCACTTCTCGTCGCCACCATTGTTTTTTTTTATATATATATAATAGTATATCCCTTGGTGATATAAGCACCATGTCAGTGCTGATTACTCTCGTGTGCCGTAGCACCAGAAGTGAACTAATAGAAATAACGGTGTGAATTCAGCTTGTTAATTGGCTTGTAATATAACGCATCGGGCAAGTTTTTAAAGACGTTTGCTTCATTCGCCCTATTTGAATTGAATGATGAAAAGAGCGAGAGGTCCTACCAGCACAAGGTTTAAAATGGGAAAAAAGAACGAGTAGTAGTACTTTTGTTCTAGAATCTTAGGTTGCATACGTTTTCTTTAAAAAACAACACTAGTTACGTACGTACGTATGTTCAACTTTGTCAGCTCTTTAAATTTCTCTGGCGAGATCAACACCAACCTTAGTGTTATAGCTCCATGCACAACAGGTCAACAGGAAATTATTGCGCGAGTTAGCTTGTTTTGGAATGGTTCCAACAGTGGACTTCATGCGATGCGAGGAGTTAACGTTGTTCCCACCGTCCACACACTGAATTTGATTTACAAAGTTGTAATGAACAAGCTACAACTCTGCTGACTTGGCAAACCTGAATTTCCACGGAAGCCTCACAGAGAACGGAGAAGAGACGCAGAGAACGGACAGACCGGTGCCACGCTGATCAGGAAAGCAGCATGACAGGGAACAGCATTCCTCGGCTTTTCAATACCAGGAAGGAAGCTAAGAAGGGGGGCGTGGTTCCGTGTTTTGTAAGATATTCTTGAACCCAGGTTTAAACCACCATCTGTTAGATTCGGCAAACAAAAGCGGCCCGGCTTGATTGAGATGGGCAAGTCAAATTCGGCAAGCTGCAAAAGAACGAGGACGATCCGCGCGCGCACTCGCACAGAAAATGATCCAAGAAACTGTCCTGTCCGGCCGCATCATCAGATCAGAACAAAAAAAAACAACCACGGGCGGCTGGTCGGCAGCCGGCGGCGGCACGGAGCCCGGCGCCGTGCGTGCGGCCGCACCGCACCTGCGTGGCGCTGGCGCGCTGCAGCGAACCGTCCGGTGTCCGCACCTGGCCACCTGCCGGCGACCGCGAGGCGTTCGTGGCGTAGCGGTAGAGTGCCAGATTATCCGAACCGTGCAGTGGAAACCCCGTCTGCTTCTCGCAAATCACATGTTCGCGCCAGCGATGTAGCAGAGGGAAACAAACGGGTGTCGTCTGGTTCCTGGTCCCGATCATCGCCGGCAATCACTCGCGCAGAGCACGCAGCAGCGGGAGGCCGGCCCCATCAATGATCAATGATACTCCTCCTAACCCAAAAACAAAACCAAAAGCGCGCGCGGTCGCTTGGCCAGTTCGCCTGCTTCATTCAGCTTCTGTTACGTTGGATCACGCACGGAGCAGACGGGCTGGCCCCATCACTTGGCAAATCGGAACAAATCCCCGTTGCTTTCCCTCCATATCTTACAGTAGCTCAGACGTCGCGACAGCACACAGATCAGCAAATGGAGTCAAATACTAAAGCCATTGTCATTGTACTATATTTAGAGCCGCCGATGAACGAAGAATAAAAAATTTTGGTTGGAGACAGAGGAGAAACTACATTGGCATTGGTACAGTAACATCTCCGTATGCACAGTTGATCAACCACTCACCATTATCACTCTCGGATCAAAGAATCGTGACAGCCTAAGCAAACTTTGTACATCATGAGGAGGAGAAGAGGGGGAGAAAAAAAATTCGTTTCATCTGAGCTTTATCCTATCTGGCAATGCCCTTGTTGTCTAGACTTAATTACGACGCCATCATGGCCGGGGGCACGACGCCGCTGGCGGCCGGGCACGCGCTGCCCCGCTCGCCGTCGGCGGCCGAGGCGGCGGCCCACCGCCGGCAGATCCTGCCGAGCGACGCGGCCTTGCGGCGGGCCCGGTCCGTGCCGGTGCCCATCAGCTCCCAGATGGCCCACTCCACGCCGGGCACGGCCATCACCTGCGTCACCGCGCGCGCGCCCAGACGCCGGCACAGGAGCACCAGCGCCGCCGTCGCGTTCTCCTGGCCCACTCCGTGCCGCGCCGCATCTCGCCCACCAGCCGCGCCACGGCGCCGTCGATGCCCACGATCGCCTCCGCGCCGCCGCGCTTCGCCAGGGCGGCGAGCACCGCCGCCGCGGTCTCCTCCTCGTTGATCGCGGACAGGGCCGCCTGCGCGACGCCGGCGTCCACGAGCTTTCCCACGTTCTCCCGCTCGCCGGCCAGCGACAGCAGAGCCGCCAGCGCGTCTTTCTTGGTGCTCGTCGGGCCTGTGCGGACCAGATGCACCAGCTTCTCCACGACGGACAGGTTCCGGCCGAGGCGGCGCCGGTAGGTGTGCACGGACGCCAGGCTGAGCACGGTGGCCGCCGCATTCTCCTTGGCGCGCCACGTCGCGCCGGAGCTCATGATGTGGGCGACCGCCTCCACGGCGCCCTCCGCGTGCATGATGCGCTTCTTGTTGGCCTCGAGGATGGACAGGTTCAGCAGCGCCGTGACGGCGTTGAGCTGGAGCGCGGCGTCCTCGGAGTAGAGCAGGGGCAGCAGCAGCGGCACGGCTCCGGCCTCCCCGACGAACGCGCGGCTGTCGGCGCCGGTCTTGGACAGCAGCCGGATCTCGTGCACCACGCGGTTGGCCGCGTCGGGGGAGAAGGAGACAGAGAGCTTCTTGACGAGGAACGACGCCGTCATGCGCGCCGCCTCCAGCGCCGCCTTGTTCGCGGCCACCGCCTGGGCAGGCTCGCCCTTGCTCGCCTCGCTGCTCTCCATGGAGACGCCGTTCTCCCGGCACCACTTGGCGATGAGGTTCTTGAGCGCCTTGTTGGGCACGAGGTCCAGAATGGTAAGCACCTGCCCTGTCTTGGGGCACGTTGACTTGCCGGAGTCGAACCACCGGAAGATGGAGTCCCGGTCGTACGTCTGGCCGCTGGCGACGACGACGGGGTCGCGCATGATATCGAGGCTGATGGGGCAGCGGAAGTCCGACGGCGGCGCCGGGGGTTCCCCTTCCTCGTCGGCCTCGGGGTCCGCCGGCTTGGAATCCGAAGGCCGGGGCGTGGCGCTGAACAGGACGCACTTGGCGTACCGCAGCAGGCCGACGAGCGCGATCATGGCGTCCGCCCACCTCTCCGAGGCGCGGTCGCCGATCTCCCGCTCGAGGCTCTCGATCTCCTCGCCGCAGGTGGCCGTGTCGTCGATGCCCACCTCCTCCAGGATCTCCCGCAGCCGCTCCCGCTCCGGCACGATCTCCCGCTCGATCTCCTGTATGAGCGACAGCACCCTGGCCTTGAGCGCCTGCTCCGCGTGGGCCGAAGGCGCGAACCGCCTGCACTGGCGCGACGCGAGGTCCAGCAGGTCCATGACGTCGTCGGCGAGGCCGAGCTCGACGACGGGGAGCAGGTCGAGCAGCGTGGCCAGGTCCTGGTGCAGCTCCCGCACCTCCTCCTCGATCTCGTCCGACTGCAGCAGCAGCCGCATCCGGCTCCGCGCCGCGCAGTCGGCGGCCAGCGCCTTGAAGCGCTGCAGCACGAGGAGCACCTCGCGGAGGCACAGCGACGCGGACCGCGGCAGGTCCCCGGCGGCGGCGCAGCACAGGACCAGGTCGTCGAACGCGGCGGCCAGGAGCTTGGAGCGTCGGGTGATGGACGCGAGCGCGGCGCGCAGGAACGGCGCCGGCGTGTCGGCGGCCGCCGACAGGTCCTTCGCCAGGCGGTGCAGCGAGCGCAGCAGCTCCCCGTCGGACGGCGACGGAGGCGCCTCCGGCGCCATGAACTCCACCGCCGACGACGACGACCAGGAGGAGGAGCAGCCGGGCGGTGACGGCGCGGAGGTCAACACCGTCCGTGGGTTGGGCATGGCCATTGGAATTGGAACAGAAACGGCGGCTGGTTTAGTGGGGGTGGCTGGCTGGTGCACGATCGCGGAGCCGGAGCGGCGAAGACAGAGAAAAGAGAGAAGGGGAGCTTATAAATGACGAGGCGGTAGGCGTGCGGAGTTGGTTGAGCGCTGGAAGGAATCCCTCCCTCCCCGCATGGAGATGGAGATGGAGATGGGGAGGTTGCCTTGCTTATCTACGGGTGATGGTTGCGCTTCATGTGCTTAGTTTAATGGTGATGCTCCCTCGCTCGGGGTTTAATATTTCCCGGCAGCCCGTCCGTCTGCGAGACTGCGAGGGAAGATGATTGGAAGGGGCTGAGACGGAGAGCCGGATGGGTCGAGGATGACTCAGCCGAGGCTTGATTGGATCACGTCGGCGGCTGGCGGGCTGCTCGGCGAGGGGTGAAGGAGAAACCCAACATGCAAACATGCAAACGGCCGACAGGTTGACGGCACGACAGGAGAATGAGATGAGTATAGTTTTACGAGCACGAGAATGACCATGGCCCGAGGCCATAGTTTTAATTTAATCGGAGGAGTGGAGGACCATGGCCAGGCCAGGCCACAGCCAGCATGGGCTCGCCAGAATCCAAGGGTGCTTCGCTTCTACTAACTATCATTACAGGGACTTTACACGAAACAAGCGTACCGTTTCTTTAAAGCATCTTTCCGCTGGGTGCATGCATGCGTTCCTTTGGCTAGGTTAACCGGGGTTTCGTGATGGAAACCATCGATGTGAAAACCCCATGTTCCACGGCCTAAGCTGTCAGATTAATAATTACTACTACATTTCTTCTGGTCAGAGCAGGCGGCTGGTCGATCGAATGTGGTGTGCCTTCCTGACACACAACTAGCTTCCACATTGAACAGTCGCACTGCCACTTGATGGATGGTTGGATCCGGCAATGCCGGAGATTTTACCGAGCTGAGCGACTAGTAGTAGACAATCAGGCTAACCTGGCTCGCTGTCCTGCTTCCAACCGCGCATACAGTAGTTTTGTCTTGCTGACACGGTCAGAAATGGAGAGCTCTGCGGAGCACAAGGTTTCCTTCATTTTTCCCCCATCCACAAGTCCAGAGTCCGGACAGGGAGTGATGATAAGTACAGAGCAGAGCAGCAGCATTCGAAACATCCAAACGGGCCAGACGGACGCAGAAAAGAAGAAGAAGCGGTTGCAGCGAGACAGTAATTACGGATGGCGATGCCATGTGGAACAAGTAATCGCCATTTGACTCGATCGGGAATTCCAAGCGCACGGCGCCATTTCGAAACAGGCCAGCGGCCAGCGGCCACACGACCCGCGTCACGCCGCGCCGCCGACCGGCCGGTGACTTCGACCCAGGGCACGGCCACCTTTTCACCTGTCCGCCCGCCCCGGCTGCCGCAGTTCGCCCATCCGCAACTAGCGTACCGATCGATCAGATCACCACGCATTTGATAAAAACTTAAAAAGGCCTCCGGGCTCCGACGCGGTGTCTGATTAGATTAAGGATCGCGCTGGTGCAGGGAACGTGACTGATTTCGGCAACTCGCTTCACGTGCGCCTTCTTTTCGTTAGCAACGAGCTGTGGGACGCTGACCACTTTTCGTCGGTCTCCTAGTTCGTAGTAAACGCTGGGCTGCTGCCACAAGAAAGTGATCGCGCGTTGCGGTGTACGGCGAGGAGGCTTTTCGTTTTCGCCGGCTGGCCGGCGTGTCAGCCACATCAGCGCGCACGGCTACGTTTAATTTGGTTGGTGCTGGGGTAGTGAGTGGGCTGGTGACCAGATGGCCGGCCCACGCAGCCGTGCCACGGCAAGACGCAAGACGTCGTGGACTTCTCCACCACTTTACAAGTCGTTTGAAGTTATTTTCTGCCAAATAAAATAAATAGTTTTACTAATGAAGCCATTAAAATATACTTCCACATTGGTTTAAGAAGCAATGGAGAAAAAAAAATAGTGGCTTGACCTCCTCCACGTGAACACTCGAAGGCGAGTGACATGTTCTACTCTATTGAGGCACACAGACACATATGGCTATCAGGTAGGGGAAGCCGCCACAGATGAAGAGTGACGCGGACAGACTAGGCGTGGTCGTGCAGACAGGCCAGAGCGCTCATGTGAGCCACCGGGAAGAGGAAACAAGCGGATAAATAAAAAATAATAGGAGAGGGGGAAAGGGGTATTATGGGCTTTTTATCTCTTTTGTGTGCTATAAGGAATTGTTTTGCTAAATGAGGTACTAAAATAACTCCGGTTCTACTGGAAGACTCATTTGTGCCTTTGTGGAGCCAAAGCTAAAAAATCCGCTTTACTAGTAAAGTGGAGCGGAGCCAAAAAAAATCTTAATACTTTGTATTAACAGAAAACAGTCTCTTATTTGACTTGGGCATTTCTAGATAGTCAATTTAGGGATTGATTGGTTGGTCGCCAATTTTTACCCAACCAAAAAGGCAAGCCAAAACTTAGGCTTGCCAAATCGAAGCTTGCCAATGTTAAGGTAAAAAGTATAGGTGTGCATTTTGTTGCTTGCCAAATTCAAGGTTAGCCAATTTTCTCTCTTATGTAGTTTAAGAATTTTCTAGAAACTTACCAAAAGTTTGGTCACAAAAGATTAGTGTTGCCAATTCTTTGGCAATGAACCAATTGATGACTACAAATTTGCAAGCCATAATTTTAGTTTGGCAAGAATTGGAAGGCAACCAAGCAGGCTCTTAAACAAACGGACATGGTTTTTTTTCTAGTAGGGCATAAGCATATGAATTTTATACTTTTGTACGTTTTTTTTTCTAGATTGAGTTTGTGCCTCAATGTTTGCTATGAAGTACATATGCGGATAAACCTATGGGTGTGCATTGTTTCGATTTTTCTTTTAGAAAAACTCGAAAGTATGTTTTAGTAGGTTTTCACGTTTGTGAGTTGAAGAGATGGTTTCAACTACCGATTTTTCTTATGAATAGTGATATGCTGAGCAGGGACACAAAAGTAAGCGTCGGTCGAGTTATTTAAATAGTTGCTGCCATATGATATTCTGCACACGTCTACTGATTTCATTGTCAGATATTCCCTTATTATTTTTTTCTCCACTTATATTTGTCTTCTCTTTCTTTTGCGGTGGTACCTACGTTACGATAGGCAGATGTTGAATACTGCTAGTCAAATTGTACGTTTTATGCATCCTGCGAATGATTGTGCTATTTTGTGGCACATATAAATGTAAATGGTATAGTATAGTATATGGGAGTCCCTGATGTTGCACCTAATATATCTATCATGTATATATTTTATTAGTGGAGCCAATTAGGCACCTAATCATGATAGTGTGAGCTTGCATGCGTTTCTTCATCTTTAAGATGCCATCAATACCTATATCTGTACCTTCTTTCCCCTCCTATCAGTACTTATATATCAGTACTTGCACACTGTCATCAATTAGAGACACCACCAGATAAAGGTTGGTTTCTAGCGTCCATCATCACAAAAAAGAAAAAAAGGAGAACAATACGTAATAACCATCCATTGAGATTCCTAGCTTAGAGAAGCCTTGCTGAAAAGCCAAACCCACAACAAATATCTCCACTCCAATTAAAAAAAACAAATATCTCCACTGCTGAAAAATATATCTACTGCTGAGTGCTGAAAAGCCAAACCCACAACAAATGTTTGCCCCACTGTTTTTCCTCCTCGTTTTGCTGTACGGAATTCAGGCAGACCGCATGAAGAAAAAGCTTAGACAGAACCACCTACTCCTACCAAGAAACAACTTCTGATGTTTTTTGAGAGGGATAGAGAGAGGGGACAGATGTATGGACGGGAGAATAACTGGGGCTCGTCGGACGTCGGTACATGATCACTCGAAAGCTTGCATGGAATGCACGACGCTTATGGTAGCCATCCCCCCGTATCGATCTCCAGGGTGTCATGGTCATGGACACACCTTTTAGGTAGAGCAGTCGGGAGGAGACGGCTGGGCGTGCGTGCATGTACCTGTACTGGCTGTACCCACAGAAAAGGGCTGACCCGATGAAGACATTTTTCTCTTTCTCTGGCGCGGTAGCAGTTGGAGCAGTTGTAACAGCACGAATGCAGCAGTGCTGCCCGTCCATATGCCGGGGAGGGGCCTGGCCGCCGGCTGGGGTGGGGCGGCAGCCGGCCGGCAGCGAGACGACACGCGAGGTGACGGCAGAGCTGCTGCCGCGACGGAGCAAAATGGTGGAGCGGGCGCAGCAGGTGCGTGCAGTGCTGCCGCAGTGGAGCCGTTAAAATTTTGCAAGTGCCTGGCGGCCATGGCATGGCCCGAGGCAGTGGCAGTGGCAGACTGGCAGGGAAGAGACACAGCCCCCAATCGCCTCTGCGTTTTGTCGCCTGGGTGTCATCAGCGTACGTGTCGGCCCCCCTCCCATTGAAGGCCGCGCTCACAGTCCGAGCTGGACCGATAAGCTCCGCCTCTGGTTTCATTTGGTTGTTTCGACCACGGCGCGACCCCGCCCACTGTATGGACAGGAGAACTCGCTCGGACCGAGCAGCAGGCAGCCAGCAGGCGAGGCCCACGCCGCGCTCATCGACACTCCTTGCGCCGGATTTTGATGCGCCCTCAAGGTTTGATAGGTTCGCGTGGAGACTATTTTGCTTCAGCATCAAAGCCATGTGTGGCCCATGTGAACGTGGACCGGAGAGGAGAGGACTGGCCCTAGCTGGGGAACAATGAGTGTGCCAGTGTGGAATTGCTGCTGCTGCTATTGTGTGGATTATTGACTGCTGCTCTAACTTTATCCATCATTTTTTATTAAAATATATAAGAAAAAGTAAAAATAAAATTACTTTTTATAAAAATAGTTAAAGTGAATCTATACATATAAGGATCGATAACAAAACGTCAACTAATATGGATAAGGTTAAGTTACGTTGGGATCGATAACAGGATAAGAGTCATCATAATCTCATAAGAGAGGGGCATATGGACCTCTCTGTGTGCCTTTTGAGTTTTGAGAGGAGCTTATTTCTGACTGCCGTAGCAAACAGGGTCCATGACTACTCTGATGTGCGTATTCTCCTATCAGGTGAAAGAATTGCAAGTAGTAGTAATAGTAGTTACCGAGTATACTTACCGTTACCGGTAGCACACTGTAATTACACTATACCAGTGAGAGCTTGAGCAAATGGCGCTGAGAGAGGAACCGGAACGGAATGCCAATGCAAATGGCGTTGAGCTTGAGCAGGAGCAGGGCATTATTAGGTCTGCTGTCCCTGGTAGGCCTATAAATGGCGCTGGATTTAAGAAAGGGGCCATTCGGGTCCGCTCCAAAATTGCCCGATCGCGAAAGGCCAACAACAATCCGGGTGCTTTTGTAACTAGCGCAATCCACGGTCTAAAAGAAACTAGGGATGGGTCCGGATTCGGATCAGCTGCTGGCCGAGGTCGAGGGCCCAAAGCAAAAACACCTTGGGGGCATAGCCTTCCGCCGGCCGGCCGACGACGTGCCACCAACCTCGCACGTTCGTTACTTCGTCAGAGGCCCGTGTCCCCCTAAAGTGCCCGCCAAGAGCACGCACAGTAATTGTACAGGGCAGTCGGTTGCACCGTTTTTTTTTTTTTTCTTTCTAGAACATGACTTCAGGTGATTTAGTGTGAGCCAGGGACGACATCCACTCATCCAAGTCACAACACAGGTGACATGGTACTAAAGTAAAGAGTCTCTAAAAGTCTAAAGTAAACTAGTGTATGCAAAGCGACTACTGCTGTCTACGTGATTTAATTTGGTTCAGGTGTACGAGTAATGTGCATCCGTCGTCCCCACGAGGTAGCAAGAATTGCAGAAGCAAGCAGCGGTAATGTGCCGTACGTCCGTAGCACGATGCCTACGACAGTGAAAACCTCTCATAGAGTAAGTCATAACTGAGTACTCCGAAATGCCAGCCAAGAGCAGGCTGACACGGCCGTGCACGCGTGCGAGTGAGGCCCCGCCGTGCACGTGCCTGTGAGGTGAAACAGCACGCCGTACCACGGCTGCCGTGTTACTAGCAAAATCGTCGGCGGCAGTGTTACTAGCAAAATCGTACGCGTCGTGCCGCCGAGTAGCAGATCCGATCCGAGCGGACGCGCGAGATGCGAGTTGCCAATAACTAATGCCGAGCACGGACAACGGAATAGCGCGAGACCGATCGACCTCGCGCGTCGTCCGGACCGTGGCGCACATGCAGACATGCTCCGGATCGGAGGGAGAAGAAATAAGAACTCGTTAGCTAGTAGTCGCAGAGTGGCTAGCAGGAGAGGCGTTGCGACACGATTGCGATTGCGAGCGTGCAGGCGTGCAGCAGGCGTGCAGCCTCAACAAAAATACGACATTTATTTTATTATTTGGAGTTTAAATAAGACGGATGGTTGAAACACGAAAATCCAAAAAAATTTAAAACGGCAAAAGGAGGCAGACATACTAAAAAGCAAATGATTCGTGGACCGGGCATATCGTTGCATGGAATCCAGCTAACGACCTGATGAGCCCGACGAAGCACGCCGATCGATGATGCCACTGCTGTTCAGCTGGATTTCGCCAGCAGCCAGAGGACACCCCTGCTGAAGTTGACTGCCGCCGAAAACAGAATGATGCCTGCAATGCAGAGCTTCAACCTGCGATGGCATCCTCCTGTCACTGACCACGGACGGAAGGTCTTCGTACTATGCGTTTCGGCGTTCCAAGAAAGCACACGCGGTGCGTGCCGTATCTGGACGCAGCTAGCCTACGGCACAGGCTAGGGCTGCCTCCCTCCATGCCCGTTCAATTGAAGCTATACCGCCGCCTGCGCTCCTCTCGAAGTCGTTGGACAGCAGGCCGCCGGGCGGCAAGTTCAGGGATCAGGGGGGAAAGCAGCCGGGGCGTGTGGTAAGCGATGAGAGACGAACAGGTGCGCGGACATTGACGTACTAAGACGGCAATCATGCATTGATGCGCATGCGCTGCTGATCCGAGAGCCGTCGGTGTTTCAATCAGTTTGACTGTTTGACAGCGTATGGAGGCTCAGCTGCCGCTTTGACAAGTTGAGAAAACTCGTTGTCTGTTTTTTGGCTTTTGGATTTGGATGTGTGGCAGAAGGCTGTGTGAGCTCCTTTTTAGAATTCTATATACGGGCCGAGTCCCTTCTTCTTTTTATTACTAGCTTCTTGTGACCTAGTAAAAGGGCCTGCAAGTACAACACAAAAAACTAGCAAAAGGCCCAAATGTTTAGGGGAATCTATACCTTCGGCCCATATATTTTCGGAAACGCAGAACATTAAGCCCAGAATCGTTCGCTTCCACGCCGCGACGCTCATTTTCCATCCGGCGGAGTAGAGTGACAGTTAGGAAATGCAGGATGGACAAATGCTACAGTATTCTCTTTACCTGCTACTTGGTTTTAAATTATAATAAAAAATTAAAAATGACTTATAATTTAATGGAAAAGTAGAAAGTAATGTTCCCTTCGTTTTAAATTATAAAATGTTTGACTTTTTTATCTTAAGTTTGACTACTTATTTTATTTAAAAAGTTTGTGTAAATATAATTAGATTTAAGTTATTCTTAAAGAAATTTTATTAATAAACAGACCACAAAAATATAAGTAATATTTTGCATAAATTTTTTAATAAGACGAATGGTCAAACTTAAAGTAAAAAATCAAACGTCTTATAATTTAGAATGGATTAAGTAACTAGTAATATCTTAATCTAAGTCATTAAATTTTAAATGTCTAATTAGTTAATCTAATAATAAAAGATAAAAATATTGCCAAATCCACTCGACACGAAGACTTGCCAGCACAGTAGGCAAACCAGAAGGCCCGCCTACGTGCACAAGGAACTCGTTAATGCAGAGGCGACAGTTTGTGAGTACAAATGATCGAAATGACACACCTTACAAGTTTAAGGATGGGTCATACACTTTACTTATTCATCATTAGATCTTGTTAGACTGCACACGTACAGCGATCAGAATGACACACCTTACAAGTTTAAGGATGGGTCATACACTTTACTTATTCATCATTAGATCTTGTTAGACTGCACACAAATACACCCAATCCAAATCCTATTCTCAACTATAATGTCTCTAGACAACTGATATGACGACAACTACACCACTTTGAAACCAAGATGACTCAATAACAAACAAACTAATCACTCGGGAGAGTATCAATATTGACGGGCTATATGATGAATCCTAGTGGGTGCATATGAAAATTCGCATCGGGGAACGATAAATGATAATGTGACAACTTTGGATATGTTGACTCTGGCGAACCGGAGTACTACGAAGCAACATAAGTAGCTATCACACCAGTAGATCCATCGATTGGTGATGACTTGACAGAAATCTCCAACGCATGCAGTCGTTCTAGCCGTGCATGTTGTGAGGTCGCTTTCTCTTGGAAAATATGCTCCTGCTCCGGCCCGGGAGTCCGGACCATGGGCTTGGCGCAGCGCCATCTTCCATCGACGTCCGTCCTTGCTCCTAGCTACTCCGGTTGAACCTTCCAAGGACCGGGTACGTACACGTGCATGCGGTACGGTACATGACGACGTGGAGTGCTGTCGGATCTCTTCGCCACTGAGAGCACAATTTAAGAGCAACACCATTAACGTTGTCCGTGATACTGTGATATCACGAGGGAGAGGGGACGGTACCGGGTACCGACTGATGGTCCACGTTGCTGTCAATTAACGTGCAGTCAGACAGGGTACGTACTGTACGTACATCTCCACCTCGTTACACGTGCGGGGCACATTGCTCTAAGAGCAAGGTCAATAAGGTTAGGCTATAAGCCAAGCCAAATCATCTAGAGACAAGCTTACAGCCTAATGCATACAATAACTAGTCTCTCTTCTCTTATTTTAATATTTGTTTTTCACCTATCACATGCAGAGAGAGAAAATTTGAGATGAGAAGACAGAATATTTGAGAGAGCAGCGGGACCCAGCACATAGGAATGGAGCATTGGGTTGCGCGCTCAGCTAGGCGCTGGACGCAGCGACAAGCTGCCGTTTCTCTCCCCTCCACATCGTTCGTGGTGCTGAGTGCTGACATGTTAGGCGATTCGCCTACCGCTGTACCTGCTCTAATGGTCTTCCCCGTGGAGCCCAACACTACTGCAGTTTGTTAGTAGTATAGTAGTAATTGTTAGTGGTGGCGTGACGCCAAACGTTTGGTGGCGTGACGCCAAACGTTTGTGCAGCTCCTCGAGGGAGGTGGAATGGCATTGGCATGGTGGCATGAGAACGGTACGTCGCCCGTCCGGACGACTGTTGCGCCACATGGATTGGCTACTGGCCCTTGACAATTTGGCGCTAGGCCAAGTAGGCCTCCGTCGAAACCAGACGCGACGCAAGGAGCCAGATGCCTTCACATCATCCGCCGAAAATGACCGGAGGCTCAACTCCGATGGGACGCAACCCGTGGCCGAGGAGGTTCCGTCTATTCTCGGGCGTACCCACCGCGCGGCGAGGTACGGTGGCCGGCCCAGTGACCTCGCTCTGCGTTCCGGATTCCGGCCCTGCTTCCCCCAGCAGCTGCAGCGGCTTGGCGAGTGGTGACCTCGCGTTCGGCGCGAGTGGACGGGTCAATGCTGCGCTGCGCGCGGGCGGGCGCGTACGGCGTACACACACGGGATTGTCGTCGCTGCGCCGATCCAATCCAGATCTCGCTGGCGACGTCTGCTGTGCGCGGGCCGACCAGGGCGTCGCTCGGTCGCTGCGCTCCCTGTTCCTCGACGCGACCGAACCCAACTGCGCCTCCGTCGTCGCGCGCCGCGCAGGGACCGACCGTGACTTGACGACGACGGACCGTTGATACAGCGCTGGGACCAGAACGATCGAGTCGGGAAACCGGACGAAATAGCAGCGTGTGCCACGACAAGGGCACCACCTAATTTAACTGGAGAGCCTTGGTTGCCAGATGCCTTGCCAATTGGCGAGTGGCACCGACGAGACGATGAGGACTGTTCAGTTGCGAACCCTTCACACATGTAGTTGGACGTGATTTCGATCGTCAGTGAGAATGTTACGATTCTTTTTCCTTTTTTAGTTTTTATTAGGAGTTGTATAAACCGAAGATTAACTTTTCTCTGTTATGGACAACTCGCAAGTCGCAACCTTGGGTTCTTTGCGCTTGCTGTGATATAATTTCGCCTGCACGCCCGTATATGGATAGACAAGGCAGGCAGGGAGCACGCACCTCCTGCATTCCTCGTTCTTGGCTGCGTTTGTGCGCATTGTAAAGCGTGATTGGTTCATTTCTCCTGCTGGCTAAACCAGCCAATCTTGTAAAGGCCTGCAGATCAAAGCCGGCGTTGGTGATTGGCACCATCTGTAAAGCCAGGACACGGAGGGACAGTGATTTTGGACAGGCTATTTGCATGCTTGTTTCAGGCGACAAGTTGCATTGGGATGCCTGAACATAGCCAGGCCGAGTCCACGAAACCAACTGCGTTCCCCCCCTAGCCTGGCTCGCGTTGCCTGTTGCAGCTGGCCTGGCCCAAGCTCATAATTGATGGGCTCCAATCACCTCAGTCCTGGAAACGATGGGCCATATACTGATAGCCTACCAATCACGCCCGTAAAGGCCTAAAGGGGGACCTCTGTAAACTGTAATCTTGTAAAGCCTGCAGATCAAAGCCGGCGTTGGTGAGCACAGTAAAGAAAAGGAGGAGGATTTCATAATACAGCACAGTTTCAGGCGACAAGTCATCTTGGGATGCCTGAACATAGCCGCAGAGTCCACTAACCGATGCGTGCCCCCTATCCTCGCGTTGCTTGTTGCTTCGCACAAGCTCATAATCGATGGGCTCCAGCTCCTCTTTGGAAACAGTAGCTCATATACTGATACTGGAAGCACGGCGACACCATAGGCAACTCCATTGAGCTCTTCTTTACACACTGATGATGATGATGCACGGTCCACGCGTGCACAAGAACAACCTTAAAACCCCAAACATCCTACCCTACATCATTCGTACGCAAAATACAAATTTGTAAATCGAATTCCTATATATTATTATCCTCCTACCCTACTATTATATACGCAAAATACAAATTTGTAAATCGAATCCACGGCCGCACATGATTATGTTGTCACACTTGACCCGGCCAAGAACGACCAGATTACCAGACCCCCCCATTATTGGACCACTAGCTGCGCTTGGGCCCCTATGTTTTGCGTTAACTTCTGTCAAGTACCGCAGGCTTTACGGGTGCACATGGATGCAGCAGCTAGGCCTCTCGGCTATCGGCTCCACCACCGTCCTTCCCTTTCCCTTCCCCACGCCAAAGACGAGTGACTCTGGTGAGTATCCGCCAGTACAGTAGCATTTGGTGACGCCGATTGACATCGATCTCTAGCAGTCACTCAGACACCCACTGAAGTCTACCTGAAGTGACCGGTGAGGCGAGAGGCGGAGGACGATGCAAAGCTGTACGTGCGCTAGCGCTACGGAGTCAGTGTGCTACGCTGCCTCTTCCTGCATCCTCTCTTCTCTTCTGTAGTCTGTTGCTGGGTGCTCGTGCACAGTGCCTCCCTCTCGCCGATCTCTCTATAAACTTGATCATCGATCAGGATCAATCAGGTAGTCTTGTCTGAGGAAGCCGCGCTGAGATCTGACGCGGCTACAGTGGCGTTCCAGCGGGAGAGGAGCTGGGAGAGGAACGCACACACAGGGGCATTTACAAAGGCACTGAAGCTCGGCGCGGCACGCCCCTCCCTCCCCGTGCCGTGCCTTTCAGCTGCTTCCTAAATTTGGCTGCCTGCCGAGCTCCGACCTCTACAGTTTGCTGCGGCTTCAGTTCAGGGGCTTGAACAAAAAGGGAGTTTCGGCTTCCCAGGAAATGGAGTGCTCCCGGGGGAGGCGGAGATGGAGATGGTGTGGCAGATCCATGCCAAAGCTAGCGGCGTTGTGCTTCGCCGTGGCCATCATCTGCTTCTTCTGCGGCGTTCGGTCCTCCTGGGCTTGCAGTGGCAGTAGCAGCACTGTGTTGCTCCGTTCAGGTAACGAATGAAGAGAGGTGCTCTCACTCCTACGCAGATGTTTGCCGCATTTCGGAAACTTTTTCTTTTGGGTTTCTCTCTAGTGACTTGCTCCTCTGCGAAGTTATTGGTGTGCAACGGTGGTTCATGTTTGCCAAGGTTCATTTCATTCACTAGTTGCTTCGTCAACGTCATGCTGTGTTGTGTTCTTTATTCTGCCTAGCCTGCACTAGCTAGTCTAGCACCTTATTGATATTGGTTTCACTGCATTTACGTGCTTTAGCTCTAGGATTGCAGATCACTCTCAAAGTAACTCCATTGTCATCTTTCTTCCTTTTTTGCTCTTCAGAGTCATGGAGACGAGGACGAGCGGCAGCATCTTGCGGTAATCAGGTGCGTATCCTTCTCCCTCTCTGTTCTTCTCCTCTATCTACTGCACACACCGATGAGATGAGACCGCGCACAGATCAAACTGACTTGATTAGCTATAGTAGCTGTTGCCTTAGTCTGCTCCGAAACCGCATATATTCATGACGATGAGCCCGGCCCATGGACCAGCCGCTAGCACATCAAATCTATACCCACAGCCAGAGAGACAGAGAGTGATAGAAGAGAAGACACGCCAACCACACCCGGCTCCGCCATGGCCGGTGCACACGCCAAACCAACCATACCAGCTCGCAGCTCCGTCCGACAGCCCTTCAACGCCCCGGTCCCAAGGCCTTTTGACCATACACGTCACTGCCGAAGTGCCGATCCATCGATGCAACGGCAATGCAATGCAGCACCACCCACCGACCCACGATAGCGACCTTAGTAAGACTGATACATAGTACGTTCCACGCGTGCGCGACGACGGCGTTCCCTCAGCACACAGCAGCCAGCGCAGCACTGACGACGATTCATTATTCTTTTCTTGGCGCAGGGGTGCTACAACATCAAGAGCAACACGGGTGGGCGGCAATGGCGGCGGCGGCTGCTGGCGGAGGGTCCGGGGTCATACCCGCCACGGTGCACGTCCAAGTGCGGCGACTGCAGCCCGTGCTACCCGGTGCACGTCGCCGTGCCGCCGGGCGTGCCCGTCACCACCGAGTACTACCCGGAGGCGTGGAGGTGCAAGTGCGGCAACCGCCTCTACATGCCATGACGACCACCCATGAGCGCAGTCCAAGCAGCCAGCACCCAGCCGGCGGCGGCCCGGCCAGCCAGTGACGGAGAGCGCCGGCCGACGCGCCGCCGCTGGGCCTACTAGTACGCTGCATTATTGCACCGGCTGCGCGCGCGCGGTGTCGTGGTCCTCGCTCGCCGCGCGGATGCATGGGCGGGATCTGCGCTCTGCAGCGCGCGTGGTGGCCGTGGCGACCTACCACACTGACCGGCCTGCCGGCTGGGATACTGAGACTGTGCCGGCCTCTGCGTGTCTTTTCCGTGCCGCGCGCTGGAATTCGCACGGCCCTACCACGAGCGCGCGGAGCGGAGCGCAGCGCAGGCATGGCGGCCGTACGGCGCGTCAGCGCGTGCTGGATCGAGGAGGGACGGAGGCGAGCTGAGAGAGCGCGCCAGAGCTGCGGCGGACCACTCCTGCACGTGTCCGTCCGTATAATCTGTTCAAAGTGTTGATACTCCATGATTTGGTTTCAGTTAATCTCTTCTTATGTTGTTTTTCGAATCTGAATCTTGTTACACAATTTTGTGGTGAACTTTGTAGCCAAATGTAGTGTCGGATACTAGTACTATATATTGTTCCAACAAAAAGTACTATATATCGTGATAGTATGGAACAGATCAAAATCCAGACCGTGGAGACCACATGCAAGTCTCAAACTTTCGTACGAGAGTCCATATAACTCCATATCGGTTTTTGCCATTGACGGATCTGTTTCTCTTACGCTTTCTGCCATGGCCTGATGCAGTGCAAGAGACCAATAGGCAAAACTCAGTTTAAGGTGCTTTTCGGCAATGATGATCTACGTACTCCGTATGAGGCAATAGCATTTTTTTTTTCTTTAGCAAAAATAGCATTTTTTTTTTTTTTGGGAATCAATAGCATTTTATTTGAGAGAGGATGAGGCAAAGGCAAGTTGTATCGGTCCATATTGGTATCCAGCCCACTTGATTCCCAGATCACTCATAAACCGGAAAATGCCCAAAATCAGCTCGGCCCAACTCATAGTTGGGCCTTTTCACGGGTTCGGTGTGGACCCTCTCAATCCGGGAAACCAACACAGGCGGGGCCACCTCTACAGTTTGAAATGGGTTGGGCTCATTCTGCAGAAAACCACTAGAACCGTATTGAGACAATGGGATTGGCCGTGCTGCTGTATGCTGTGCTCCGCCTTTGCGACGGAACCAACAATTTTCTAAGGCGTGTACTTCTCTCTCCTTTTTTAAATGTTGTTGTGGGTTTTCGTGTCATAAGTTTAATTTGATTCGTAAAAAATACATGTAATATTTATATTTTTAAATAAATTTGTTAAAAAAATAGATCTAAATATCTTTCCGATGATACTAATTATAATACTAATCGATGATATTTAGTATTTATTAAAATTGCCGGTATTTGTTTTTTTTTGGAAGCGCAAAGACAGAGGGAGTATGTCTCAACAAATTTTTAATGGTTTTACATATGTACGTAGTTAGTATTCATAATAGAAAATCACAGCATTATGATAAAAAAGAAGTAAATTGATGTCTCGATGTTCTGTAAATTAGAATATTTATACATAATTTTAAAAAATCCACTGCATCACTGGCCATAGCATTCGTTTTTTTGGTTGGCAAACACCACAAGACGTGCACTACCAGCAAGGACAAAGACGAAGATATCACCGAATGGAATGATGATGTACTAGAAGCAGAGTTGTGTCAACTTTGTCGACACAGGCACATGCTCCAGCCTGACAACAAACGTCATTGATTAAGTTAGGGTCTGTTTGTTCCTCTAGCGATTAAACTTTAGTCATAATATGTTTGGTTATAGAGACTAAAAAAGACTAAAAACACATTAAAGAGGGGCATGTGCTCTCACAACTTAGGTTTAGTCCCTTTTAGTCACTCCTTACTGACTAAGCTACTAAAATTTAATCCAAGCAAAAGCAAGAATTGTTTGAAAGTTTAGAGACTAAATGGAACTAAACCTTAGTCCCTAAACTTTAGCAAGGGTGATCCAAACAGGCTCTTAATCTGGTGCTCTTACGAAGCCACGGGTAGGAGTGCCACCATCGCTAGGCAAGCGAGAGGTGATTGGCGAAGCTTTGAAAGCTCAACAGCTGCGGTTGCTTTCCTTAATATGGGGTGATGTTATCTTTAGGGCTACAACCAAACTGCTATTTCTCAGTCTGGTGGTACGGTGTAGAAGCCTAGCAAACATGAATGTATATGGCTGAACCCGTCTAACCTCTAAACCACTAAACCCAAACTGACTAAATCGTTTAATTAAAACCTTGAATCAACTATACTAATTCTTAGTACTCGTGTTGGACATATGTGCCCAAGTACCTTCATCGCCCATATATCCTGACCCATGCCTGTCTATCGGGCTGAACTGCTGAAGACGACAAGGGGTGAGGCCCAAGGAGGGTCAGGCGAAACCATCAACTTGGAGATCAATACTATCGAAGGATATCCAGCGCCATCATATCTTAGTAATAGGATAAAATCATTCTATTGTACATTTCATATAACAAACTAGAAACCCCATCTGTTAAGACGATCGAGATCCCAACTTAGCAGCCCCTATAACCAAGCATAAGAATACAGATGGATCCATCTTCAAACTAGACGTAGGGCACCATGTTGCCAAACCAGTATAAACACTATGTCTCGTGTGCTACTATCTGATTCATCTCGTGCGAATAGCGGCTAGGTATTGTCAAAGCTAATTCTCCCGACAACTCCCTCTTTCATTTTTCAAGGAGTCAAATAGTTTAAACTTTAACTAAATTTATATAAATGATACTAATATTCACGATGCACCATTAGATTATAGAATATATATTTTTATCTATCCTCTATCCCTAATACTAAAGAGGCAAAACTTTCAGCTATTTTTTTTGGTTCAGCACTAATTTTCGCCCAGCTCTAATTTTCGTCCGTTTGATGGACACCTTCCCTCTTCCCCCCTGACAGCTCCCTCCGAGGTGGACTCAGTAGCATGCGAAATCCAATAGGAAAAGATCCACGGACTTTGTTGTTCTCAGCCTCCCCAACAAAAATTCCACACCGTCCGTGTCTCGAAGATGTCACAAATCCATAATAAACTTGCAAGACAGCAAAGAAATTGAGATGAAAAGAACTCTAAAAAGCTACGCCAAGAGAGAAACTTAAGTCCAGATCATAAATAATAGCTGATCATGCCAAGACGTCTTGACCCTAGCTAGAAGGAACTCCGCTCAAAAGAAGAGAAGGAAAAAGAAGAGAAGCGTGGTGGCCACCAGGAAACTTTGATCCGGCGAACGAGCGGATGATCGATGCGCCTAGCTTGACGAAAGGCTACACCCGGCGCAAACGGACTTCGGTTCGTCCACCCTGCACATAGCAAGGGGCAGATCTCGTCATCCAGCACCAACCGCCAACCGCCAACTGACTGGCCGCTGGCGCCGGGCCGGGCTTGCAACGCCACCGTGCTGCCCGGGCCGACAAATTGGCTGTGCAGCAAGACGACGAAGCCAAGGCATGGATCCGTGGAGGCATGTGGCCAGTAGCCCACCTGGGACGCGAGGCACGCGGCCGCTGCGACGCCCAGGAGTGCGACCACCGGGACGCCTGAGCACGGCGGCTACCCGTCCACACAAAGACTGCAAGAGGAGGCGACGGGCGGTGCGAGACCAGCGACGGAGCAACGCTAGGACGGGGCGGCCGTTAGAGGCGTGAGCTCGGTTGAACAGGCAAAGCGAGGATGGATGAGCGACACCAGGAAGGTGGAAGGGGCGGCCAACGGTGCGACCAACAGGCGGCGCGTGAGGGGGCTCGCGGTGCGGATGGATAAGGTGAGAGACGAAGCCGATAGTTGAGTTTTTTCTTTTTTATGCAGCCACGGGATGAGGATCAGGAATCGGAAGCTCTCGATTCTCTCGACACGCACGATATTTTTTTTTTACTCTCAGATGAGAAATAGACTTACCATATTGGCTCATTTGCGTTGCTAGACAGGAGCTCGGCCTTTTCTTCTTTGTTTACGGTGAGTTTTTATGTTTGGCACTCTACGCTAAGCCTCGGACGATGTGCGATTATCTTTTCGGTATGGAAAATGTTCTCTCAAGATTAAATCGATTGATCCTATTTCAACCCCTTCAATTTCACCGAAACCAATCTGTATTCGTGTGAACAATTGTATATAAGAAAAATGTCTCAATCTATATATGACGAAGGATTTTCTTGTCTATACCTTTTTTTAGAAAAATTATAATACCCTCACGCGCTTCTATGTTGTCCTATCTATTTTTAGACTTATGACCTTAGCTAATACAAAATAGAACCGTGCAAGTCTATGCATCCATTCCAGTACATATTGAAATATACGATATATCGTACAGGCGCAAGTCGTTTAGAACACCATGTAACAAGGTGTCGTTCTGTTGCAATGCACGAGACACATTTGTTATATTACGGCATGTTCCGCTGGTGAGATAAGTCAGCCGATAAGACAAGCCGACTGATTTGGTGTGAGAGAAAAAATAATATTCAAACGGCTATAAGCAAACAGAGCATCTAAAATTTTATTAAAAAATCAAATATAGATAAATATGTATCATTTCCATCATTTTCCCTAAACATTTGATAGCTTTTTTTTTCTTCCGTTGCAACGCAAGAGGCAAAATTTCAGCTCATCTTTTTTTTCGTCCATCAATTTTTTTCGCCCCCCCCTCACTGTCCAGATTTATATATGATCCATGCTCATATGAATTAGAGTAGGTTACACCTATCGATGATCGAGATGGAGTCCAATTCCATGATGTAGTTGGTTCGTCGTTCGGACTCGATGAGGTTTAGCTGATATGCAGTTCAATCAAACATGGACTCTCCATGCCGTGATCAATTAGAAAAGAGGCCGTTGAACGAGCCCGTTTGCAAGCAATTTTGGCGGCCAACAATTTAACCATCCGCATGACATGCAAGAGAAGATACATCATGCAGGATTAGGGAAGTCCAAGAGAAACTAATAATTTCATCTTGCATGCAAATTCGATTGGAAAACGAAGGGACCATATGGAAACATGAGCATTAAGGTGTTCTTTTTAGGGCTCTTGGGCTGGATAGAAGCTAGATTAAAGTGATCCTAAGTATTTATTTATATTAAAAAGTAATTAAAGATTATTTTCCTCCTGTTGAGCATGGACACTTATTTGCTATTGATATTAAAGACCGAAGCATTTTTTAATCTCATTTTTATTCATCTTGCATGCAAGTTTGTTTGGTAAACGAAGAGACTGGGAGACATACAGAATACAGAAACATGAGCAGTAACGTGTTCTTTTAGGACTCTTTGGCCGGACCGAAGCACGATTAAATATTTTCATCTAAACTATTTATTTATAATGAAACAATTAAAGATTATTTTTATTATTTTAAATACAATACTCAGACAAATGACATTCCTTCTGTTGAAACACACAAACTTATTTGCAATTATTATAGACTAAAGCAAAATTTCTGTCATAAATTTTTTCGTCCAACTAAGAGATCGACTTCGAACGGTTAGTTTTTTTTTGTTTTCATGTCGGACGGCGTCTGCTGTTTTGTTCCCATATCCGTTTCTCCTAGCGTTCTATTTTTCTATATCTATTTTTGTCCAACCTAATCCTATAGTTGTTGGATACGGACACTCTAATCGCTTTAATCAATTTCCATAGGCTATGAGCCAAATGCGTGGACATTTGTGGTAGGAAGGGAGGCTTACGATGACAGAAAAAATGGCTCTAGAACATATAAAATGCACGAGAGTACTGCCGTTAAAAATATAAAAATAATAATAAATAATAAATATGTTATGAGTCATATCTATTATTTTCCATAATACACTCACACCCTCCATCCAGTGCTTATACAAGCAACCGCAATTCGCATTTAACAATGACATAGTCTCATTATAAGATGTATATATGGGTTCCATGGCAACTTACAAGCAAAAATGCTAACAAAATAAACAAAAATCTATTAAGAGTCTATATTGGATTGGTGAGACGTGCAAAATCTACATGTTATCGAAAAATACGAGTATTTTATCGACACATTTTTACATTTTGTTATTTTCTTTTCTAGATGGATTGTTTTTGTGTGGTTTTCTACTTTTATTTTTCCCAGCGCAAATATGCGTTCGCGCCCTGCAAGAGAGAAAGAAGAGCCACCTGGCGCCAGGAGTCACGGTTCCATGCAAGAATTCAATCATCGACAGGTGTACAAGAGGTTTGGGTTGGTGGTGCAATACAGTGGTGATGGGGTGTGAGATGATTGACATGGGCACCGGCCGCCGGGGTGGTGGGATATGGTGGTTTATGCAAATGCTAGCGGAGTGGGTGTCATGCTGAAGTAGTTAGCAAGATCCTTGTTGTTAAGGTTGGTGGGGCAATGATACTATGTGAGTCGCCGACCACGGGTGCTCGAAGCCAAATGGAAGGGATGCAGATGAGCGTGGGGTGAGGTAGTGTTTGCAAGCGAGAGCCAGGGCGGCGCTGGCAAGGAGGAAGAAGGATAACATGATTCTCAACCACACAACCCTTCTCTTGTAGCAACAGACGAGCATATTTGCGGAGAGGACGCCGAAGTAGTTGGCAAGAGCCTTTGTTGTTAAGGTTGTGGGGCAATGATCCCGCGTGAGCTACTGACCAGAGGTGCTCGAAGCCAAATAGAAGCGGCAGCGGATGAGTGGTGCGTGAGCCAGTGTCTACAAGCGAGAGCAGGGGACGCTCATAAGGAGGAAGAAGGATCACGTGGTTCCCAACCATATAATCCTTCTCCCGTAGCAACGCACGGGCATATTTGCTAGTAATAAACTTATTAGAGACATCAATGCTAATATTGTTTATTCTATAAAATTAATTAAATTTAAATTAGTCTGACTAACACAGATTTTACAAATTGTCTTTTCTATTTTTCTGGATGGAGGAGTATTAATATCTTTACCTAATAACAAAGAGGCAAAATTTCAGCCCATTTTTTTTTGTCCAACGATTTTTTCGTCCATCCATTTTTTGGTTTGTCACCTTCTAACTACCAAACAATAGAGAGTTTTGCCTGTCCAAACTTATATATATTCCGTGCTTATATAAGTAATATCTCTTGTCTAAGGCGATATGGAGTCAGATTCTAAAATATTGTCTAAGGCGATATGGAGTTAGATTCTAAAATATTGATTTGTATATGTGACTCGAACTCTCCCCTATGGCTAGGCCAAAACAAATAGGAAACAACCGATGGTGAACAGATAAAGTTTTCTACTTTTCAACCAAGCATCACAAACGAAAACATAATATATTTTCAGGCCGATTCTTTTTCCAAAAGAAAACTAATCAAATTTCCAATTGGAATCCAATTCTTACATAGCGGCAGGCGTAAAAAATCAGGAAAGGAAATTAACGAGACCAAACAAAACAAAAACTCAAACGCTCGGGTCTATATGATCAGAACTATTCTTGGACTCAAGTTACATAGCGGCGGGCGTAAAAAAATCAGGAAAGGAAATTAACGAGACCAAACAAAACAAAAACTCAAACGCTCGGGTCTATACGATCAGAACTATTCTTGGACCCTAATCTATATCTATACTAATATGATATAATATATACCTACCTAATACTAAAGGCAAAATTTCTTCTAATATTTTAGCTTGGTCTGGCAAAATTTCTTCTAATTTTTTACCTTGGTCTGGCCTTCTGTATTTATTTAGGTTTTATCACGGTTTCTGTTTCCGACTGCCACTCGGACTCCGTTTTTCTTAACCAACTTAGACTCCACATAACTAACCAATTTAGACTCCAGGTATCTCCACCTGATATTTCATCAATGAAGAATCCAAATTGAAATACATACCTGTTGTACTATATATACATATATATACACATAAAAAGATCTAGAAAAAATCACAATCTAATTAAGTTGAATCGAATCTAGATAGAAATATAATAGAAATCTATGAGGCCGTATATCAGATGAGCCTAGGACACTGTTTGCGTACCCATGTAGTGTGTGCCGTGTTTTTCGTAGCCCAGTCTTATTATGCAGGTGATGACTAGATGCCTAGGTTTTGAAAGAAATAGACAATATTCATCTGAGATAAATGCAGGCTTAAATCTATATATGTACCTTTGGCTAAACATTTTTTTTGTTGGTAGGAAAATATACGTTTGCTTCCAATCTATATTTGAAAGAAATAGACAATATTTATCTGAGATAAATGTAGGCTTAAATCATAAGTCGTTCCACTTTTCTTAGATAAAAAAAAGACTAAAATCATAATTACTTAATTGTCTCAAACTCATGAGCTGTACTCATGCGAGTTAGATACCAATCATATAGCATATATCTAACAAATGTATGGAGTCCGATTAAAAAAACTAATAAAACAAATAGCACAAGATACAAACCCCGTTACAACGCACGCGGACATATTTTGCTAGTAATATACTAAACAAAGGATGTGTTCAACAAACAATTTTGGCAAGCACGCCAGGGAAAGTTAGCAACGGCCCGGCCAAAACACCGACGGCGGCGTCGTAATCGTTGTTGCGTTAACAGCTACGAGTAGTCGAGTAGCCCAATGGGTCGCCTCCGGGGCTAAACCTGAACTGACCACCAAAAGATGACGGCCCATCTTACCGCACACGGACGTGGCGTCGTGGCGACCGTGAATTGGGCGCCGGCCGGCACACCCGTCGACCTCTGGCTGGCGCCAGCGCACGGCAATGATACGCCTCGAGCGTCGCGGCCGCGGGACACGGGAAAGCGCGCGGCGCAGGCCTACGCGCAGCACAGGGACAGCGCCTCGTCCGTCCAGTGAGGCCGAGGCGGAGGTCGAGGTGGCGTGGGTGGCACTACCACGGCACGACAGCTCATGCCTTCGCCCTTTTTGTTTTCTCTGCTCCTCGCTTCGCACCCTTGCTTTTCCGCCCCCATCAACGACCACTCACCGGTGTACCGGCCGTCGATCTCCTTTTTGAACATTTTTGCTTCTTGCGGAGTTACCACGAGCAGGCTTGCCCGTTTTGCCCCACGAGACCACGAGCAGAGCAATTGAACCACCCGTAGATGTAGATCCCTCGCGTCCAGGCCTCCAGGGGTATAAACGTCCACTCCCTCCCTCAACCGTCAACACGACGGTGGGCATCGAGCCACCACGGCCGCCCACTTGCGTCGTGAGCGCGCCGCCAAAGCAAACGCGTCCGGCGGCCGGAATCAGAAGATCCCGAGGGGTTCTGATCTGAGGGCCCAGCATCCTCTAGACGGCACAGGCACAGGAACCCCAGCTACTAGCTAACAGCTAGTGTTGCTGCCAGGGAGCTCTCAGCTGATTCGAGAACCGGCTGCTGTTGCTGCCTGGGAGCTCAACTGACTCGGGACGAAATCGGAGGCATCTTCCTCGCGAGATCGAGCTCCACCCCTGCTCCGCCCCACCAGAGCGATGGATTCGAGATCCATCCGGATTCGACATTTGAGTTCTGCTTTGCTGGTAAGCAACCCTAACCTGCTTGGATGGAATCATTCTACGAATGAGTTTAGATGTACCTGTACGCGATCTTATCTTTGATACACCAACCGGTTCCAAATCATACTTCCTTCCGTCATTTGATCCTGTTGCCGCGTGGCGGAGTGGAGTAGCAATTTAACCCATTTATCCAATGTCTGGCTGGCCCGATTGGATTGGGCTGCCCTTCCTCTTTAGAGCGCGCGTCATCGACCTCAGTTGAAGACCAAGGTCTTTTCATCAATGCATTTGAAGTTTCAAAAATTCGTGGGGCTCGACTGAACCCAGATGCCCTTACACTATCTGAGTCCGACCCTGCTTCTGGGAGCTGTTTGTAAACTTTAGATGGAGTTGTTTGTATTTTCTTGTTTTGCCAGAATTTAGCTTTGTGTTGCCACGACATAGAATTGGGGAGGTTTACTGATATTGCTTCATAAAAAAAAAAAAAAATCTGGAAACTGGAGCATTTTATGTTGAAAACCGTTATTTGCCATGTCTATAGTGGCTGATGGTATTTTTCTGGAACATGTAATACTTCTTTAAATTGGCCGAGCTGATTAGATCATACATGGTCTTCAAGACTTTTAACCTATAACTATAAATAATGCAATTTTGGTGGTAGAGCCATAATGCAATGAAGTTCATCTGATGTTCCCTAGTCCGTAAAGTACCTGTTTAACATCTTTCCAGAAATCACGATTATCACTACCCCTATGTCTATGTATCCTTATCAAATTTTTTCTATTGGCAGTTTTAAACCTGTGGAGGCAGAAGACTTGGGAATGCTGAAAAATGTGCTTGCATAACAACAGGGAAATTTTTTGTGCTAACAAGATTCGACCTCTCTTCAAGCAGATATTGTTGGCTTCTCATGATCATGGGCTTCATGCTGATACTGTTCTTCTTTTCAATGATTTAAAGCACAGTAGATTGAAGGCCTTTATATTTTCTGGCCATCACCTTGGAGACGACGGTTAAAATCTTCTACATTCTTTCATAAGTGGTGTGGTGCTTGTTCATTATTCTATCGTTGCATAGTTTGATATGATGGATGGAAGGAGGACAATTTTGATGGGACGTTATGAAATCGGTAAACAGCTGGGACAAGGAACCTTTGCAAAGGTCTTTTATGCTCGTAATCTTACGACTGGCCAAGCTGTTGCCATAAAGATGATTAACAAGGACAAGGTCATGAAGGTTGGGCTCATGGAGCAGATAAAGAGGGAGATCTCAATAATGAGGTTAGTGAAGCATCCAAATGTTCTTCAGCTTTTTGAGGTTATGGCTAGCAAGAGCAAGATTTATTTTGTTTTGGAGTATGCTAAAGGTGGCGAGCTCTTTAACAAAATTGCTAAAGGGGGAAAGCTCAGCGAGGATGCTGCGAGGAAATATTTCCACCAATTGATCAGTGCTGTTGATTATTGCCACAGTCGAGGTGTCTATCACCGTGACTTGAAGCCTGAAAACCTTCTACTTGATGAGAATGAAAACCTCAAAGTCTCAGATTTTGGCCTAAGTGCTCTTGCTGAGTCCAAGAGGCAAGATGGTCTTCTGCATACCACATGTGGAACTCCAGCTTATGTTGCTCCTGAAGTGCTGAGCAGAAAAGGTTATGATGGTGCAAAGGCAGATGTATGGTCCTGTGGAGTAATTCTTTTTGTGCTTGTGGCTGGTTACCTTCCTTTCCATGACACAAATTTGATAGAGATGTACAGGAAGATTTCCAAAGCCGAGTTTAGATGCCCTCGTTTTTTCTCAACTGAGCTGAAGGATCTGCTATATAAAATCCTGGATCCAGATCCAAGCACTAGAATTTCTATCTCGAGGATAAAAAGGAATGCTTGGTACAGAAAACCGGTTCAAGTACATGCAAAGAAAAATGAGGCTGAAACAAGTGAGAATACTTGTACTGATTGCAGTACGTCTGAGGAAAATCAAGGGCCATTAAGCCTCCCAAACTTGAATGCATTTGACATCATCTCTCTCTCAACAGGTTTTAATCTTTCTGGTTTTTTCGAGGATAAGTATGGTCGCAGGGAAGAGAGATTTACTACCAGACAACCTGTAGCAACAGTGTTTACAAAGCTGAAGGAGCTTTCCAAACGCTTAAAGCTGAAGGTCAAGAAGAAAGAAAATGGGATCTTGAAATTGGCAGCTCCGAAGGAAGGAAAGAAGGGTGTGCTTGAGCTTGATGCAGAGGTTTTTGAGGTTGCCCCTTCATTGCTCTTAGTTGAGTTGAAAAAGACCAACGGGGACACAATGGAGTATCAAAAGCTAGTGAAAGAGGAGATAAGGCCAGCACTGAAGGATATCGTTTGGGTTTGGCAAGATGATCAACACCAGCACCCACAACCACCACAGTCTCTATTGTCACCACCTCAGCCACAGGATGATTTGCAATCATCATTGCCTCAGCAAGAGGAGCAAGACTTGTTACAAGCCCCATTGCCATCACTACCACTTGACCAGTTGAAATCACCAACTGCCCCAGAGCAAGCAGACCAGCTGCCATAGCAAGAACAGTCGGAACAGTTGCAAACACGTGAATCGCTCCAGAGGAACAAAATAACTAGCCCTAACTGCCAGCTGGTAATTCATATGCCCCTCTCAGCCATAGTTCGTAGCTCTATTCCGGTTTTTACTCTTTGTTCTGGCTTTTCTATTTCTTCTGGAATTGTAAAGCTATATGCCTGTATGCACTGCAGCAATGCCATGTATTTCAGTATGAAATGATAGAATACATCATACATCTGATGTTAAACCAAAATTTTGGAAAGAATAATTTTCATTGACCAGCCTATTGAGTTGTATGAATTTTGATGACTGAAAAGTCTTCATGATTGGTTTGCTCTACTATCACTGCTATGAGCAGATTTATTGCTGTGGGCTTTGGCGTTTTCTGTTGTGATCTTATTCTAAGTTTGTCGCTGGAGATTTGTTTCCCTCTCATAGTGATCTGTATTTCATAGCCTTGCCAATTGCCATGTGGTTGATTAGATAGATAATGTGGCAAAAATCCTTTGCACAATCACACTTCGGTTTGCTTACTGCAGATGCCAAAAAAAAAGTCCTGACAGGAAGAAAGGATTTTCAAGTACAATATCATTAGTTGAGTTAGGCTAAACTCGTGTCATTTACCATATTTCTTCTTTCACCTTGCAATCCGAAAATTTACCCTTCCTGTACTAAATGCATCTATTTCTTCTGTTTTATTTTGCTTTCTCTGGGTTGCTGATATCTGCAAATTAAGCAAATGTGGCACATATAGGCATAAATTTCTGCTGTAAATTGCCATTTTTTGGTTTTTATAGAGAACTGAGTTTGGATCATGAAGAAATTATGATAACAAAAAATGGTTGACACATTTTTGAGGGAGATGGAAATTCTTGAGATATTTGTTCTCTGAAATGATTTGGTAACCTCTTCCAAAGAGATTATAGTACGCTTGCTGTCCTGCAGAGGACGTCTCTCACAAAGACATACAGACATGTATCCATCAAAGAAGCAGTTAATAGCCAACACTGATTTGCTGTGCTGGTCAAATGAAAAAATCTGACTGACCCTTGTTTTGGTGGATGTGGGATAATCGGGCAATGATTTCAGCTTTGCTTAGATGTGGTCATAGAAGACTCGGCAAGTCTACTCCCCCCGGTGCTATATTCAATGGCACCATAATATGTGTTTAGCTCCGGGTCCCCCCTACACATTGTTCTCTCTGGTCCATCCTCTTCCTCCATCCTCCATCCTCCATCTTCCTCTCCTAGCTGCTGTGGAGGTTGAGCTGCATCCGGTCTCTGCTGGCCATATGAGCATGGCTGCAGAAATGGAACAGCCACTTCGGGTAAACTACCATGTGATCTGTGCGGGTGTTTTCTAGGATTTTGTTGTGGATTTCTAGATCTGTTTAGCTGTTGATTTTTCACCATCATTGTGCAAGTACTATCTCCTAGTACTTGTCATTGCTGCTTTTATATACCCAAACGCATAGCAAACCTTAGTAAGTTCTGTTTCCTTCATTTCCGCACTTTGAAAGCAGAGTTCAACGTGGGATATGATTGTTTGGTTGTGCCAGGGCAATGGAAATCTACTTTACATTACAGATTTGTACTCCTCACCCCTCATCAGGCTATCTATTAAAGTTGATGTTAGGGAACTTTGCCTTGTGCCCAAGTAGTAATCTCCCTTTGCGGTCTTGCTGTGCAGGTAATCGGTATCGAAGTGGAAGCCCACACTGGAAATGGATCGATCGTTGCGAACCCTGCATCTGATCTGGTGAAATCAGAATCCGACCGAATAAAAACTTTTTACCAGACAGTCCTGTCGGCCATCATGGTGTTCATCACGGCGGCACTATCAAGCAAGGACATGAAGCCCCTTCGTCTCAGCAGCCTCCTCGTCGACGAGGGTTTATTCATATTCATGACCTTCTTGTGTGCTTTGGTACTAATGATGTCCGAGCTCTTCGTGTACCAGTATGGCCGGCGGGGCCGTCTCTGGTGCTGGGTTCTCACCATCCTCGTTGCAGTCACCGGCGTGATGCTAATCTTGGCTGACACAATCCTCCTCATCGTGACGAACCGAAGCAACAATCGGCTCTCAGTTCTTCTTGGGCCGGTGGTGTTGCTTGTCGGTGTGGTCGCGGGCGCTGGAGCATGGATGAGCGAGCAACCCAGCTCGGAGCTTGGCAGCAGGTACGACGCGGCCATGAAGGGCACCTTTGATATGGCCACCGTTGGCACCATTGTCTCCTTCGCTCTTCAGGGAGGTGTCGCCTTTGGCTACCTGAAGACCCCTGGCAGTAATCATCAGGTGAAGCGTGACCCGCCGCTGGACCTCGCCGCGTGCTACGCCACCTCGACGCTCTCCCTGGTCGGAATGATAATGTGCGCCATGCCGCTGGCGCTTCTCCCGGACGACATGCTCAAGGTTCTTGTCAGGGTCGTCGAGAGGCTCAGGAGTGCTGTGCTGGGCGCTCTGGCGATGATGGCGCTGGTCGTCTCGGTGGAGTTCCTGGACGGCTACGTCGTGCTCTCCTTCTTCCCGGAAGCCGTCGCTTATGTCCTCTACAACGTGGTGAAGCTGTTCTCGGCGTGCCAACCCCGAGAGGAGAGCTCGCCGCTGGACTTCACCTTCCGGATCGTTGCGCTTGCGGCCTTCACGCTGATGACTGGACTCTATGCGGCTTCCATGGGGACAGATCACTATGGCTTCTACCTCAAGACCGCTATGTTCATCCTGTTGCTTGCAGTTCTGTCAAGCTTGAGCCGTCTGGCAATCCCATTTCCCATGCCTCAGGCCGGTGTGGGAGGAGTCGTCGAGTTCGGGATTGTTGGTGTTGCTCTCGCTTTTCCCCTGCTGGCTCTTCTGGCTGCCATTCCATTGGTGCTCAAGGTCTTC